>CAUYPO010002936.1:0-28130 GCA_963574435.1 Cheirogaleus major | reverse complement strand
AAGACCAAGGTGCTGGCAGGGTTGGTTTCCTCTAAGGCCCATAAGGAAAGAATCTGTTCCAGGCCTCTCTCCTTAGCTTGCTGCCCTCTTTTGCTACTTCACATGGTGGTCTCTCTGTGCAGCCATGTGCCTGATGTCTCTTTGTGTGTCTAAATTTCTTCTGCTTATAAGGACACCAGTCTGATTGGATTATAGCCCACCCTAACAGTCTCATTTTAACTTGATCACCTTTTTAAAGGTCCTATCTCCAAATATACTCACATTCTAAGTCTGTATTCTAGGGGTTAGGGCCTGAACACATGAATTTGGTAGGACATAATTCAGCCCATACTATTAGATGAACTAAGCTTTACATGGTACAAGCAGAAATCCACTTAATTTTTTTTTTTTAACACTGTTTGTCATGTGTGCTATTTGAATTTTCCCTAACTCTGGATGAAGTCTAGGGAAATTCTGATGTCTCTGTATCATTTCCATTCTTTCCATTTTTAATGTATACTCTTACTTCAGGTTTTAAAAAGTATAGTCTAATCTAAATCAAAACTGTAATCTTTCTCCCAGGTTGGGCCTGACTGGGGCTCAGAAACTGCAGTGAGGAAAGGGGCAGAAAGGGACATGCAAGCTTCTTCATTCTTTTTCTGTCTTACCCTTTTACTCCTCAGTAACTTTTCTCACTCTCTTTGTTACCTCTGGATCTTCCAGGCTTGGGGCTGGGGTTGTGAAGAGGGAGGAGAAGTATGGGACGGTGGACTGCGGTGGACTACTGGTGGACTGCAGTGGTGATCTGACTTTGGAGGCCCCTGTGTAGGGAAGATGTCCAGTTGTTTGTGAAACACTTGACCTGTTCCTGGTGTGAGCAATGCAATCCATCTGACTTCTTACTATGGCTCCTTAGCCCCGGCTTCAACAGCATATCCCACCCAGACTTAGAGCTGATGCTCTGCTCTGAATGTTTGTGTTCCTCCCACATTCATATGTTAAAATCTAACCCACAGGTAATGGTACTAAGAGAAGGAGCCTTTAGGCAATGATCAGGTTATGAGGGCTCCACCCTCATGAACAGGATGTGTGCCCCTATAAAAGGGTTTAAGGGAGCCTGTTTGCCCCTTCTGTCCTTTCTGCCTTACCATGTGAGGACACAGCAAGAAGGCACTATCTATGAGGAATAGGCCTTCACCAAACACAGAATCTATGGATGCCTTAATCTTGGACTTCCTGGCCTCTAGAACTGTAAGAAATAATTTTTTGTTGTTTATGAATTACCCAGTTGAGGGTGTTTCATTATAGCAGCAGGAATGAACTAAGAAATCTGGTTATTTTTCCCTTGGATCACCAGAAAACTTTTGTTAATGCTCTGCAAAACTCCAGAGCAGTTCCACAACAATCCTCTGTCTTTGTTCTGTTTTCAGGGTCAGCTCCAGGCCAGGTCCTTGCCTTTAAACTCTGGGTTAAGAGTCCCTATTCACCACCAACTTCAGAGGACAGTGGACACTGGTCAGGCTTTCAGAGAGGTTCTCTTGAAGCTTTCCCTTTCATTTGGCTTGATGCGTTGTGTGTGTGTGACTATTCTCCCAAATTCTAGAATGAGATGCTAGAGAAAATGCATTATGCTCTGATTTCTCTCTCTGTACAACCCTCTACTATAATCTTGTTAGGATTTATCATCTTTCCCTCTTTTGTTTTTTGGGTTGAATTTCTAGATCAGCTTTTTGGATGACCCTTAGAAAATTTATAGATAATGTGGGTTTTTAATACTGTTCTCAGTTCTAGGGCTTCAGATGGAAATCAGAAGCAACAGGAAAAAGATTACACTGCTATACACATCAGTAATTTTACTATTCAGACAATTTAAACATAAAATTTAGGTTCAGGCTATATCTATAAACAGAACCAGATGGTTTGATTTATAGACTTGTTTTCTCAAAGTATTGCTTCAGTCAATACAGTCAAACCAGTTTGGTGTGCAGAATTAGTCTCAGAGACTTTTATCGTTCTTTCGGGGTGGTTCCCAGATAGGCAGATGGATAGACTTGGGCAAGTGTGAGTTATTTTGTAGGGTAGGGCTGACAGAGAAGATTTCTAAGAGATCTATTTAACGTCTCTTAGGCCTTTTCCCCCAGAAATCCTGAATCAAGGGGCTTCACTTAGCATTCATCTCTCTCTGGTCTTCTGTGTTCCTGATCCTCAGATAATGACCTAATTCTGATCTACTGCATTCCTAATTTTGCTCAAAGAGCCTGCATTCCTGTGCTATTTCTGTTGTACTCCTGACTTCAATGACCTCGTTTCCAATCCTTAAGGTACAATCCGGGCCCAATTCCTGCTCCTCCTTTGCTTGAGTTCTGTTGTCTGTGGCCTTGAATTTGCTTGACTGTGTGATTCATCTCATTGCTGTGACTCAGCAGGAAGGACCCTGCCACTGCTTTCACAGCTTGTCTATTAGTAAAGATTTCAGAAGATAATACATCTCTAATTCCAAAAGCCTTTTCTTTGGCTTAATCTTTACTGTCATTGAAGCCAGTTTTAAAGCATGAGAAAAAACATAGTTTTGCCTTCTCTACAACGTCAACACAAAAGTGATGCAGAATTAAATTCTGACAGAGACTTAGAAACTTGTTTCTCTTCTAGGTACTTATGCTGTGTGGGCTGCTCATAAATGCAGTCTGTGGCAACTTGGTACAAATCAGAGATTCACATTTTATAAAAATTGAAAAAACAATAAACTCTTTTTGTCCAGAGCTTGGCATTTTCTCAATAGATTAAGAAAGAGGATTGCTATAACTTGGACATGAAAGAATTTATTGATATGGACCAGCAAGTAGGAGAAGGTAGCTGGATGGGACAAATAGACGTAGACACCAGCCTTCCAAGGACAGCTAGGTGTCTACTGCACAGAACACAAAAAGGATGATAGGCATGAGAATGGTTTAGGTAGGTACTGATTTTCAAACCTAATTCATAAAGGGCCAATTCATTCTCTAGACTAGGGGTCCCCAACCTGTGGTGAGTTGTATAATTATTTCATTATATATGACAATGTGATAATAATAGAAATAAAGTACACAATAAATGTAATGTGCTTGAATCATCCCAAAACCATCCCCATCTTCCCAGGTCCATGGAAAACTTATCTTCCATGAAAACAGCCCCTGGTGCCAAAAAGGTTGGTGACCACTGCTCTAGACAAAGTCTTTGTTGTGGATGAGGAAAATATTACCTGCTGTCAAAGTTCCTCCTATTACTTAAGCCAGTAGGACCCAAAGGACAGTGTATGGACTGTTGTCTACGATGAAGTTTTTATCAAACCACATGAAATGAGAACAAAGATTATAATGTAGTGATTTTTCCTCTAAAGCTAAATTTATTCACATTTAAATAACTGCTTTTTATTCTGAGATTAGTTCCCTCCTATTTTATTTTTGGTATTAATATGTGCTTTTTAAAAATAAAAGTGTTAATGGATGATAGTTATTTGTTTTTATAGCTTTGCTTAGCAAATTAAAGATTAACCTTAAATGGGTCCCCAAAATGTTTCTGAAAATAGTACTAGTTCATAAAATCTAAACATTTTGGAAGTTTTGACTTAAGCCACACACTATCCAGTGATATACCAATTGACAAAGAAACAGAAAACCTAATTAGCAAGGGACTATGTTCTCTGCATGGAAAACAGAGGATGGGGCCAGGGAGGCATCGAACTCCCAACCTATTTCTCTAAGTCAGCAGCAGGTGCCAAGCCCATCACAAACGTCACATGTGGGTTTTCTATGGATGACTTCTGAGCAGCACTTGAAATTGTTGTTGTTTGGTTGTTACTAATAGTATATCAGGTGGAAGAAAATCAAAGATTTCATGTTAACTATTGATAAAGCACAAATCATAATTGCATAGTTATAGATAAAATTAATATTTAATGTTATTATCTCAAGTGTGCAAAAACTTAGACCTACTACTTTATTATCACTGGCAGGTTGGTATCACAAAGAAAGAGGTGACATTACATTGTCCAGTTTAGACTGACTCAAAATCAGTTCCCTTCAGAAAATGCCCCTTCTTGGAACTGATTGTTTCTTCCTCTGAACACTAGTCATATCCATATTAAAGATGCTGATTTTGGATACTGGGTAGTTTATTGTGTTGGGAAGGATTCTAAGGCTACATTTGGACTCAAAGAGAGGATTTTATGATGGTTTTGTGGTGGCCATGCATTTGTCATCCCAGGTCAATACTCTCATGTGACACTCAGAATATACTGCTCTAGAGTACAGTTATCAGCTTCTACAGAAAAGTCTCCCTTTACACCATGGTGCATCCTGTGAACTGAATATAAAAGTAGGTCATGATAAAATGGATTGTGCTTTTCCATAGGGGCAATGCTTTAATTGTGGGATGCATTTCCACCCAAAGACTCAACATCAGCTATACCAGAAATGGCAAACAAAGAATGTCTCACATGGGAAAAAAGAGCTTGAAATAATTGAATTATGTTCTTTCCTAGAATTAGAGGTGAAAAAAGGCCGCTATGTCATTGCAATTGAAGTGTGGTTGGTAGGTCGGCAGCATCAGAATCACCTGGGTAGTTGTTAGAAATGCAGAATCTCAGGGTACCATCCCTGCATTTCTGAATGAGAACCTGCATTTTAACAATATCTCCAGGTGATTCTTATGCACCATTGTTTGCTTTGTGGAGGCAAACCAGGACCTAGAGGACTAGCAGACGGAACAACGTCTATTATGACCACACAATGGGAACAATTTCAGGGCAAGATTAGGAGAGGAGCCCGGTGCAGTCAGGACGTAGCGCCAGGCCAAGTCACTCCAAAGGGTTGAAAGAAACAGCTGCTTCATAGGAAATGCTGCCAGGGTGTGCTTGAAAAGTCATAGCAAACGCACAAGACTCCTTCCTGGGAAGAGACGATGCGGCTCTTCTGTAATCTCACCCACTGTCTTGGCTGGAGTTGGCACTCAGAGATTAATCGGTGGGGAGCAGGACTCTAAAGTGTAATAAATAAGAGGGGGAAAAGTTGTCAGGTCTTTCTGATCCTACAGCCCTCAGACTGCTCATTAAAATCACCTGGGGAGCTTTAGAAACCCGCCAGGGCCTGGGTGCCACCCCCAGAGATTCTGATTTAATTGGTCTGAGGTCTGTTCCAAGGATCAGTATTTAAAAAAAAATCCTCAGTTGATTGTTACATACAGTCAGCATTGCAAACTCTGACATTTTATTGCTTTAAAGACCCAAAGGAGAAAAAATAAGTAGTTACAGTCAACAACACAAAAAGCAGCTCTCCTATAGCGTAAATATATGCTACATAAATTAATATGAAAACCAGAGTAAGCATTTAATTAGAAATTTTTTATTGTGTTAGAATTTAGAAGGAGGGGGAGCATGAATTTCAAGGTTTATATATTTTTTAAAAACTACAAGTATGATTTTCATTTTATCTAAATTTCCTATCACAAACAAACATATTCAGAAGTATAAATTGGGATTAAGACTGGGGGGGGGGCCTGGATCTGTTCTGCGACCTCCTGCTAGTGATTAACCGTTGTTGAAACCAATGAACGAGTGGGCGAAGGTGAAGAATGGGTGTTAATTAGACTGCCTTGAAGTGGAGCAGCTCCACAAAAGACTAATCTTGGAAACGTGGAGAATCTTGTTATTACCTTAACACCTAGTTTGCAAATTCCTATGAAGGAAAGGAGCAAGAAGTTAACTTTTATTGGGTACTCACTCTGGGTGAGGCTAGTCTTTCATTTTCACAACTGTCCTGTGAATTGGATATTTTTCGGAGGATAAAAGCAGGCTCAGAGACTAAGTTACTTGGACATAGACAGTAAGTAGCAGGTCCAGGGTTTGTTTGAACTTAGGTGTGCCTGTCTTCGGGGCCCAGGCTCTTTCCATGGCACACATGCTGTGTTCTCCAGGGGACAGAGGGGGCTGCTAGGGCATGTTTCTTTACATCCATTAAGATGAGTCTTACACACAGTGGGTGGCTGCCAATTGTTTCTTTCAGAATGAGCAAACGAGTTGCATATGAAACACACATTAGCTAGATGTGTACAGCTGTGTCTTACATCATGCAGTGGGCCATGATCTCTGTTTCCCCTCGCTTCTTCTCATCTCCCATCCTCTTTCTGCTACTTTTCCTACTATTCCCATCCTGTGATATGCTACTTATCTCCCCGTAGAGCCGAAGAGCCAAATGCCTGCTGCACTCCCAGACTCCTCCCAGCTGCTGGTCCTAGCCTGGCAGTCTTTGGAAGTGTAGGTGGAGAGTCATGCTGGCATAGGTCTGGATGTGTCCAAGAGAATTCCCTGAGCTGCATGGTGTTCGAACCTTAATATGAGCTATATCCAGGTGGAATTGGATTAGAATTATAGGCTCTGTTGGAGCTCAGAGCACGATACCTCAAAATATAGTACCTCCGAAATTGAGAAAACAGCCCAAACAATAGATCATTCTCTGACCTACACCTGTCTTTCTCCTCTAAGAGCTGGCTGTAAAAGAATTCTCTGACCCACATCCCTCATGTGGTCATAAGACTCTCATAAGTAGGTCATAAGAAAGGATTCATAAGACCCTCATGTGACTGGTGCCCTGTCCTTACCCAAAGGGAAGGAATGTCACACAGAGGCCAAGAAGAATCTGAACAGGACTTGCCAAGTTACCCCCAGTTTATTACCATTAGATCATACCTTTTCGTCCTCCAATCTTACTTCTGCATGACTGTCCATAAAAACACATGGTTTTCCCTGGGTCTTTGGATCTTCATTTCTGAAGGCTCTGGTGTCATATAAAATTTTTATTAAATAAATTTGCATGATTTTCTCTTGTTAATTTGTTTTTTGTTATAGAAGTGTCAGCCATAAACCTTGCAATGGGTGAGGAAATCTTTCCACCCCTACAGCTACTACACTTAAATTCAGAGATTAATTCAGGCTTTAATAGTTAACATCATGGATTCCTGAGACACTAGGTATTTCTGAATTATTGATGGGATTCAATAAAACAGACTATTCTCAAAGGTTCAGTGTGGGACTGCCTCTTCCATGTAATTTGATGTATTCGAGACTGCTTGAGTCACTAAGGCTAAGCTCAGAGGAAAATACTTTTGATAGTAACTGCACAAATGGACACTAAATATTGAATAACTAAAATGTAAGCTGTAGTTTTGCTGGGTCTGAATTAGAGAAAGAGAGTGCCGAAAATGAGCAATTGTATAAAAATTATCAATGATTAAAGAATTGGGAACAGTTGTAATATGGGTTCAGCAATAGACAGTCTTGTGGTGGTTTGGGACAGCTGTGTGAGCACATGACTGTCACAAGTTATGGTTTCAATACTAAGCATGGTGAGAACATTCATTAATCTTGGTAACAGTTAGCTAAGCGGAAAATACAGTTTTGTAATTAATGTGAAATTTAGTGCACTGCTTTGGGTTCTTCCCACCTCCAACTTAATGTTTGACAGATTTCCTCTTCACTCAGAGTTTGCATGAGAGAAACAAGAATGGTGATAATATTTATGATTTATTAGATACACAACTGTCCTAGGTATTGTGTTATATGCCTGTATACATTAACTCTGAAGTTAAAGCTCATAAATAGAGAGGACTTGTTGTAGCTACACAGTGCCAACTTATATCTTTTATTCCATGTCCTGAAGGAGCTTTGCCATTTCCAGAGACACCAGCATCACTATCTCCACTGGAGCTGTGCTTGGATAGGACAGATACTAGAGTCGAAGATTGTTCCTTTAAGTCAGGGAAATACAAGCCATATGCTGTTCAGGAGTCTCTGTGCACTGAAGAAATTGAGCACTCTTAGTGGTCTTGGCAGAATCTGACCCAGCTCCTTTGTTTCCTAGCACAAAGCTCTAGAAAAAAGAACAATTCTGTATTCATAGGTCATCTGTCACATTGAAGCATTGCCTGAGCAGGCATTTTCACCCCATGAAAATCATGCAATCAAGGAGCTTTCAAAATAGACAATCAGCACAGATTTCTTCTCTCAACAAGGGAATGTACACTCCCTCCCAGGCATTACATCAACAAAAGAACAGAGCATGAGCAGAGTTCTAGCTGGATGTTGGCTACCTCTTAACTTCTCAACTGAGCTGTTGTGTAGGGTACCTCCTGAACATTTCATGGTGTCCGTGACAAAGGTACAGACAGTGCTGCTTATAAAATAAAGGGGTGGTTTAAGAAGAATATTTCATCTTGAGATTCTCTGTCTTCTGCTTACAACTTTTAAGTAGAAGGAAAAAACTTCTCTCTTTATAACTTGAAACACAAGAAGAACAACTACAATAAAAATAAAATATGTCCCATGTTGGTAGGTCAATCAGTGGCTTTTGTACTGCACAGCAAAATGTATTGTGAATTCTAAATTTGGCTAGATGATCAATGGGTTTGTAGAGAGGGAAAATTCAGGTTCCTGAGGGCATTAGGGGAGAGAGGTGAAGAGAGAGAACATGTTATTTCTAGTCTGAGAAGTGAGTTTAGAAGTCTTGATGAAAAGTGGCTGAATATTAGTGGAAAGATGATGGGAAATGAAAAGATCATAACGTTTTAAAGTGAAATCTAGGCCCCATTAGGAATAAAGGTAAACAGAGTTAGTCACCTTCACCTATTCTCTTAGTCCATTTACGTTGCTATAAAGGAATACCTGAGGCTGGGTCATTTATAAAGAAAAGAGATTTATTTAGCTTACAGTCCTGCAGGGTATACAAGAAGCATGGTGTCAACATCCATTTCTGATGAGGGCTTCAGGGAGGAAGGTGAAGGGGAACAAACCTCACATGGCAACAGGGGAAAGGAGGGGGAGGAGGTTCCAGGCTCTTTTTAACAGTAAGATCTCCTGGGAACTAATACATTTTTGTTTATTTTCTCATGCCTATTTTTACATTACTTAATAGGTTTCATAATGATTATAAGACTGCAAAATATTCCATTGAGTTGATATGCTTTACTTTAACTGTTTTTGTATTATTGAATATTTAATTCTTTTAGACTTTTTATCTTTTCATAAAGGAAATCAGGCTATTTATGTATATCATTAAGATACACTTGGTCTTTAGAAGTCATCCTATTTAGTTGAAAAAAATATTTTTGTCTCTTGCTTTTTTACCTTTCAATGAATGGCCTAAGCTTGTGTCTTTAATTCTCTCATTTATAAGATAGACATAATCATTGAAATTCTATTGATAATTATTTCAAAGGATGGATTCTCAAAGCTTTAGTGCCTTTCAGAATCATCCGTGGTGCTTATTAAAATGCATATTTCTGGACTCAATCCTCAGATGTTCTGGTGAGCTAGATCTGGGGTGTGGGTCTAGGCATTCTCATTTGGGGGTTAACGTGCACAGGCAGATAGATACTGTCTTCAGGGACACTTAGGAGCACAATCAAGCACAATTGTGCATAATTGAGCACAATTACTAGTGGAATTAACTATAGAATGCTGGAGGATCTTTGCTTGAATTTAGTAAACTTTTAAAAGTAGCTTGTATAATCTAATGATTTTTGTGTCTATAAAAGCAGTATAGTTTGACTTTATGCCAAAACTCACCAGGCAGCAGAGGAAGTTAAGAGCAGGAGAATGAAGAGGAGAGCCCCTACCCCTGAGCTGGAAGACAGAAGGGTTTGAGATGATGAGGGGTCTGCAAAAGATGTTATAAGGAGGACCCAAAGATCACCGATCAGTACTCTTTTCCAGCTACAAAGTGATGTGATGAGGAGACAGCAAGCCTATTTAATTTCTTAAGAAATCTAAACAGTGGTTTCAATATGAACAAGTGTTTAAACATATCTAGTCAGCCTTGTAGTTTGATGAAACTAATGGCTTAAACTCATGTTCAGCATTTACAAAAAGAATTGGTATTTCCACCTTATCAGAACAAAATAACTGTATGTTTATCACACTTCCCCCAAAGGCATCAGAGAATAAAAGTGTGATTAGAACCCAGTATGTTTTTATGTGGTGTTCTCCTATTTTGGAGTGTCCATCATGAAACTCATAGCATTTGTCAGACTGTTCTTTTTCCTTTATTTCTCAAAATAAGCAGTGAGTGGGCAGATATCATTCCTGTTTTATAATCACAGAAAGAGAAGCACTGAAAAGTGGAGTTCTTTGCTTGTAGTCCCACCTCAGCTAATTGATCTCTTTTACTGAATTCTTGAAAGATTGAGGTCATGTTTCTTTAGCCTTTATAAATGTTACAGCAGGCTTAGCACTGCTGGGAGACAATTTTCCATGGATCACTCATATTTCTGCATGTCTTAGGAGCAGAGATATGAACTATCCTTTGCCCTGGAATGCCTTTTCAATTAAGTTAATACAGCAAACTGGCTTTCAAGACAGAGATGGTGTCTCCCTCTGGAGCAAAGGCTGTACATGCTTGCAGTCCAGTATAAAAGACTCAGGTTCCCTTAGTTCAGGGTCCCTTTCTTAAAAGACAGCCCACTGCATGTGTAGGAATCAGTCTGGGCCCATCAGTGTTGCCTCCGTGGGACTTGGGGACAGGAGGAATTGAAAAAAAATATGCTACTCACACTGCTTTCTGTGCCATTAGTAATAAAGTCCTTTGTCTTTGATGCAAGAGTCTCACGTTATCAGCCAGCATCCATGAAACTGTGACAGGCTAACTTGTTAGCTAATCAATGGGGTAAAATCTCACAGCCTCCACAGTTTTGGGCAGCCATGAAATGGTGTTCAATTAGAGATTGTGAAATAGAATCAAGACCCGAATAATAGATTCTAGGTCTTCTGACTGTAAATTTATGGCACTTGGAGAAGTCAGCACTGCCCTACAAAGTGCAGCCAAAGAAGAAATAAGAACAGTCACACATTCCCTGGGAGAAAAAGATAACTTTTTCAAGGAGAATAATTGCTAACAAATGCGGTCAAGCTACTTTGTATTTGAAACTGTTGAATTTGCAATCACAAACTTGTCAAAATAAGAAATGACATATTACTTTATTTTCTATAAGTTACTGAGCTGGTAGGAAATCCAGTCTTTGTCTTTATTGTTTTCCCTTTTCTTCCTTCTAGAGGTTGAAATTTTGCCCAGAAAATTGGAGCAGAGCCGGTATGGTCCATTATGGTTACTTTTGAAATCTTCTTTGTCTAAGCCAGTGTGGTCCCCTTGAAGCAACCCATCATACTTCTTTTGTGGCGACCTTGGCCATGGACATCTATGCTGTCCCAGGGAGGGAGATGTAGGTCCCAGGCTCCACACTCTCTCTCTAGATGAGAGGAAGCCTTCTCTCTCTGCCAGGCCAACTTCTTTCTCATCATCCTCATAACAAACACCTTGAAGGAGCTGATAATTTTTGGAAAATAAAGTCAGGAAGAAAACATATCCTGGAGCAAAGGAGCCTAATGGGTTTGACTCATTTTCTGGAAAGGGGCTGAAGAGGGAAAATGATTTGAGAAGAAAGCAAAATTAAATATCTCAATAAATTATCCTGCCACACTGTGTTTTATGCCTTATCCTTTTTTATATTCTTCTTGGATCATTTCCTCTAGTAAAAATGGCTGACCATTTTTAGAATGTTGCATGGATCATTTTAAAGTTGCAAGTTCCAGGGCAGTAGCCTGGGGGTAGCAGTGAAGTTTAAGGAAAAAGGTGATACAGAGAGTGAGCAAAATGAATAGGAAACCTGTAGGTTGGTCCCTTAAGCTCTAAGCCCTCTTTGTTTTCTTCAGGTAGTAACCCTTCTGCCCTATGTTAGACTCTCACGGTAAAACCAACCAGCAAAATGCCTGCTTAATCAACGCTTTTGCAATTGAAGACTATGTAAATGACAATAAAACACTGGCAGTGTGTGCAGATTCTCTTGCATACTAGATTCAGAAAAGAAAATATGGTCTGTCTTGACTCTCACTGCTGTCAAGTGTTTAAATTGTCCTTCCAGCATATATTTAAAACACATTGTCATTGCAATGTTACCAAACAGTGAGCAAGTCAATGTATCTGAGACCACACAATGATTGACATTTTGTAAGTCACACAGAGAGACATGGAACCTCATTCTGTGACTGCTGTTTCCAGCTCTGAGGACAGCTGATATGGTTTCTAGCAGTGTGGGGAGATGTGTAATGTTGGTTCACAACCACAAGCTGTAGAGTCAGAAGGTAGCCTCAACTCCTTGGTCACTTGGCACACATTGCTTCCTAGAATGAGAGCGAACCGACGCAAAGGACAGTGATGTCACGAACACATTTTCAAGCAGTTGTTCTTTTCTGTGTGAATGTCAGAGTTTTTATGATTTTGTTATTTTCTGTCTTTTACTTCATTTGGGTTTGGAAAAGATGAGCATATCCGGGTTACACGCTCATGTAGGACCACTTATAAGATCACAGAGCAAGCCAGGGCGGAGACATAGACCTCTGGGTCACATGGTCATACATGGGTGAACAAGGTGCTTGTCCTCAATTCAAACCATTTACCAAGTTTTTCACCAATTGTCAGAGAAATTCAACTAGGATTCAACTTTTAAGAATTGAATTTGCACCTGAAATGAAAGGACAGACTAATCTTTTCAGTTTTAGAACGAAGTTCTATCCAAGCAGCTACCCCAGCCACATTTCAACTGAGTTAGGTGAAACATTTTTTCACCCCTAGATTGTGAGCCACTGCAGAAGGCAGAAACTGCATTTTTCATCCTTGTTTTCTAAAAGTGAAGCTCAGGGCTTGGCATAAAATACATGCTTGATAAATTTTTATCAAATGAAGGAATGAATGAATGCCAATAACTGAATAACAGTGCAAATTTAAAAGGGCCTTTTAGGTTTCCTGGGTCTTGTTTTCAGAGATTACTCTTTCTACTGACATTTTTTTTTCCAGCTTGAATGACTACATCTCTTTTTATTACATCTTTTATTTTTTCTTATTAAGCTTACCATGGTTTACGAACCATGAGAAAATAGCCACGTTATCCACTAAAGAGTGTTTCTTAACCCTCATTCCATTTGTAAGCATCCCTGGCAATGTTTTGGACTTCCCAAAAGAATTGTTACATAGATTTCATGTTATTTAGATGGAGAAAGAAGAGAACAACATGATCAATGAAATTAAGGCTTTTGCATAATTAGGGGAAAAAACACCCTTTGCCTGGCACAACTTCAATCTTTTTTTTCACCAGCTGCTAAGTCATTTTCATATCCCTAGCTGCTTTCTCCAAGCACAAACACACCTGTTCTCCCAGCTCAGTACCCATTTTATGCTGGCTCCTTGTAAGCAGGAGATGTGAGTGTGTTTTGACTTGCGTCAGAGAGCTGAATAATCATCCCTTTATTGTAAGATGACAATAGTCCCCTTTGGCAGAGGTAGGTAGCTGTGGACTGGTCAATCTCAGAATTTTTCTCCTGAGACTGTGAGCAGGACAGTTCATTTAGCAAACCATTTGTAGGATAACTACAAGCTTGAATTTCTTTCTCTGGTCAACTGATGGTTGTATCAATCTGTGAAAACTCCTCTGGCCTGGTTGTACTTTATGCAATGGCCAGAAATTAGTGCCTGGTGACCTGTCCAGAAACAACTAATCTTGCGCTTCCCAGTCCACTGCAGATGAAGTTAGCAACAGATTGGCAGCCAGTGTGGCTCCTCTTGTTCTGGCACTCAAGGAAGTAACTTGATCTAGAGAATAAAAGCTGCACAGTTTATATGTAAATGGAACAAAGCAAAAGCGAGTGTTGGAGCATGAGATTAAGGGAGAGCAACTGGTGATATTTGGCAAAAGTAGGAGCTATTTCCATCTCTACTATTCTTTTATACTTCCATCAGGTACGGATTAATTATATGAAATTCAAAGGCTTTAGCTTGACGCATTCTTAATGCTTTTTATCACAGAATGTTCAGGAGTGACTGATTCATGTTTTTATTGAGAGTTGCTTTATAGGCTCCCCAGCCCCAGCTGATTTATAATAGTTTCCAAAATAATGATGTCATTCTGAGGGTTTCTCTCCATTGTTCCATTCTGTATTCTCCCACCTGGTTAGCACACCACTCATCTTAATCAGCAAAATGCCATCCTGTCTGATTCTCTCTTGCCAGCAAGTCATTTAGTTCCCAAATCACTTCTTCACCTCTGTCATATAATTTAGTATTTTGCAACAGGAAAAATGTAACATAGCACATCCTTCCCCTAACAGGGAAAAGTGAAATCCGCTACAGCAATGCTAATTAAGCAGTTTAACATTAGCTTTAATTTAAAGCAGCTCTCCTGAGACTTCCTAGCAAATACCCAGGGTGTCGTCAAATATGAAGCCACACTGCCCCCTCAATTAGCATCTATTTATTTGGGAACAACACCAAGTAGCACCAAACAGGCACACCCTGTTCCTTTCTCTCATATTCTGCCCAGCAGCATCCTGCTCACTGGGTATTTCTTCACAAGCACCAGCATCCTCTATGTGACTGGGTTAAAGCAGATTGGGGCCAGGTAAAGTGTCTTCCTAGGCATTTTCCTCTCAAATCTTAGGTGTATTTTTCAGTATTAAGCTGCATCATGGCTGTGAGTTAACTGTTAAAATAACTTGTGTTAAAAGGAGGAAGATTGAATCACACTCAAAATGGAATTGGTTTGGCCAGAGGAGATTGTGAGCAGAAAGCAAGCTGGTGGTGGAGGCTGCTGGGCCTGAGGCTGTCACTATTTAGGGCTATTAATCAGGCTTTCTTAAACCTTTCCTATCCCTGCTGTAAAACCTGCACCTGCGAGATCTCTGTCTCCTGGTGGCTAGTGCCTCCATGGTTGAGCCTTCCTGATCAGTGTATCTCTGGTCAGTAGTTAATGCTACTCTGCTGGTTTAGCCTATAGAGTTCATGTAGGCTCCCAGACAAGCATTTTTCAGTATAAGCAGGGATTTCAAATTGTTTTCCTTCTAATTTTATTCACAAATCTCAAACATCAAAAAGGAACATTTTTGAAAGAAAGCAGAGTAATTCACAATCCATCTACTAGCCAGCATCAAATCCTAGCACATCGGTAACTGCTTAATCCAACTGTTTCAGTTGTTCCTGCTGGTAAGACCTCAGCACACTTACAAACACATAGAAGTAGTACATTTTAAGCTGTCTAGATAGGTGATCTTGGCAAATTCAGCCCAAACACAGAAGCTTTCTGTTTTTTCTTGTTATGTAGATCAGAGCTAGAATTTTAATAAATAATAAATAAGAGAGGTGGGAAAAAGAAAAAAAAAATCCAAGGGAAATATCAATAATATCAAACATCTTCTAGGCCCCATCTGTTGCATAATCCATTAGCTGAGAAATTGCAGAGAGCCCTAATAATAGTACTTGAGATTTAAATAGCATCTTTCAAACAAAGAGCTTTGCCATCACTAATCTCATCTATCTTTACAACATTGTTTTAGGGCAAGTTCCTGGGACAGGTATTAGTATCTATGTTGTACAAATAGAAGTGCCATGGCACAGAGTTTAGTGATTTAAGCAAGGTCATATTGTTACCCAGGACAGTTATAGGATACACAGTTAGTGCTATAATTATAGTACATCTTTGTAGCAGCTACACTGTTTAGATCTATGCGGACATAGTCCCAGATGTAATTTAATGACCTAAATAGCACTGTCCATAAACTACTTGTGGGCAAAGATTGGATCGTCTGTTTAAGGGACTGCTAATTGCATACATAATAATATGGGTTCTTTGTAAATGCATAATAAATGTCCTTTGCCTGCGTTAAAATACTTAAAGATTTTCTGTAGCACACATTTATCCTTTTCATGGAAATAGTCATTTATCGGTCAGTGTCAGTCCCATATACATGTATGTATATGTGTGGAGATATATATATATATATATATATCCCACACCTAATATATATATATATTATATATAATATATATATATATTAGGTGTGGGATTTTTGATATGCTGGCCAAATCTGAGGCTAAGCTACTCTTATGAGAACAAATTAAGACAAAAAGCAACAGCAAATCTGGTCAGAGACCAATATGTAGCAAGATTCTGTCAGTCTTAGATGTTCTCTAGCAGGTTTCCTCGGGGTCTGCAATTGGGTGTCATCTTACACTAATGGAAATATTTCTAGCTGGAGGTCCAGATAGACTTGGCTGTAGGTAAGACCTTGGTGCTCCACAAGAAAAACCTCAGGGAGAATAGTGGCTCCTTTAATAGTTAAGAAATGTTTAGCATGTCAGAAAGGAAGGGCAAATATCGCATTTTTAAATGTTTTCTAAGACTTCTCAATTTTGCTCATTTTTATACCTTTGAAAGCAAGTATTTAATAGACTTCGTCAGTTCATTCAATCAACAAATACGAATCAAGCTGTTGCTGTGTGTGAGAACTCTGTCTGGGTGCTGGGGACGGAACATTCAACAAGACATCCTAGCTCCCTGACTGCATGGAGCTGATGTGCAGGGGAAGAGATAGATGATAAGCAAGAAAAAAGTGGGGACTACAGAAAATAAACACACAGAAAACCAAACAAAGAAATAAGATAATTAGAGATTTTTACGAAGTGCTCTGAAGAAATAGAGTAAGGGGGGAGAGAGAGAGAGAGAGAGAGAGAGAGAGAGAGAGAGGGAGGGAGGGAAACTGGTGAAGGACCCTTTGAACAAGGTGGTCAGGAAAGACTTTTGAGAGAGTGACTTTGAAGCTGAGGCCTAAAGCCATTGTTAATATGATATCTATGATATTTATGTGTTCTTTAGTCTCTACTGGGTCCCCTATGCTGTAAAGGTAGAACAATATCTCGTTACTGATTCCTTTCAAATAAAGCCTGCTATACAACACGCACTTTGGTTCTCATAGATCTGCGGTTCTCCAGCCTTCTGGTCTCAGGATACCGCTACACCCTGAACAATTGCTGAGGTTTCCCTAAGAGCTTTGGTTTATGTGGGTTTTGGTCATATTTACTGTATTGGAAATTAGAGAAATGTAAACATATTTATTAATTTATTGAAAAATAACATGTGATGGGTTTATTAGTAACATAAGCAGCATAATTCTATATTTACTATTATACACTTATATATTACTATAAATAGAATTATTTTTTAAAGCAAAAAAATTAGTGAGGAGAGTGGCATTATTTCACGTTTTTGCAAATCTCTTTAATGTCTGGCTTTGAGAGATTTCAATCTGTCATGAAATGTTGTTTTGTTTGAAGTGTATATTTAAAAAAACTTTTTCCTTACACAGCTATGTAGTTGGAAAAGGAAGGACCTCATGTTCCCTCTGAGAACTCACCATCATAGACTATCTTTTAACTCAGTATATACATATATATATATATATATATATATATATATATATCCAGGAAAAGGGAAAAATCTTCATGGGAAGCTAGGTATCTGACGACCTTAATCATCTTCACATTTATTACTTTCCAGTAGTTTACCTCCCTTATTGTTATGTGCATGCATCAGGTTAAACTCATAGCAATAAAACTCAAATCTGACTTCTAGCAGCTTGTTCCTTTCTGAGCAATTTGCAAAGTGACTTTTAAATCTCTGAACATAGAAAATGTAGCAGGTCGTAGGAATTTACATACTATGACTCCTATTTTCACTTTATATTCTACAATCGATTTCATTGTACTCTGGAGACCTCAGTGGGAACTGATGGCAAAATGCACTGGCTATGCCAATGACACATCTACCTCTGTAGGTTCACAACAGTCTCTTTTCAGTAATTACTCAGTTTTTTTCAGGGGCTCTTCTCAGAGATGAATTTATGGGAAGCTTATGCTTTGGGGTCCCTCACTTTCCTGGGACCCTTTCAAGGCCTGAGAGGGGCCCTAGCAATTTTCTATTTATAATTTTGTATTCTTTTTCCTAAAGAGGACTCCATAAATTGTATGAGCTTCAGTCATGGTAAAACCTGGATTTGTCCCCTTTCCCCCTTCTTAAGCATCTTCGTTTCCTTCTCCTTCTTCTCAAGGTGGCATCTAGGTGAGAGGAGACGCCAATTATCCTTTTGGCAATGGGAGAAGCATGTCTGCCCTTGTGCTTTACTCTAGGTTCTTGGTGAATGAGCTGCTGAAGTGCCCCTGGCCCCAGGAACTATGATGGAACACTGTTCTTTGCTAACTTGGCCCTAGCCTTAGGAGTTGCAGTGAGACAGATCTTCTGGGGTCAGGTTGTAATCCCTGGCTTAGCAGTTGCTTTGTGGTCCTTTGCTGAAGTGTCACCTCACCCGTGCTCTTGGTGAACCTTTCATGAGCTTGACCACCCTAGTCACATGCTGGCCCTGGGAAACAGGGTGCTCTCCTAGGCCCATCTGGTCGGGTACCTCATTTAATTACTTGTCTATTGCTCAAGTGCCAAGTTGGACAAGACCCCATGATGACTGTAGGGTTTCTCTGAGAGGCTGACGGTCTGACCAGGAGAAAGGCTTCTGCCTGGGGATCCTGCTCTCCTCAACCAGTCTGGGGGTTTTCTACAACACAGCCCATCTGAAGTTTAACACTAAGGAGATAAGGGAGAGGAAGAGTACATTTGACCAGATCTTTTGCTTTTCTGTCTTTCACTCATTAACTAATTAATGCAATGTTAACCATATTTAAATGTAGAGTGCAGAAGTGTTAAGTATATTCACATTGTTGTGAAATAGATCTTGTAAATCTAAAACTCTATACCCATTAAACAACCACTCCACTTTCCTCTCTCTCTCCATCCCCTGGTAATTATACTTCCTGTTTCTATGAATTTGATTACTCTAGATATCACATATAAGTGGAATCATAGAGTATTTCTCTTTTTGTGACTTATTTCACTTAACATAATGTCCTCAGGTTCATTCATGTTGTAGTGTGTGACAGGACTTCCTTTCTTTTCAAAGGAAAGCTGAATAATATTTCACTGTATGTATATACCACATTTTGTTTATCCATTCATTTATTTTATTATTTTGAATTTTATTACATTGTTTTTTTCTTAAGCTAGAATATATAGTATACAACTAAATTAGCTTTTTCTAAAGCAGGGATATGCGTGTATGTGTGTACATCTCCTATTAAGAAATATAGGATATATAAGGATGCATAACATTTTGAGCAAGTTCCCCATTCTTAAAATCAACACTGAAAACTCAAAATTCAGAGACTCAAAGGAAATGAAATTATATGGTCATACCCAGAAGAGATTTACAATCTGCTAATAATTCCATAGCAGAGGTTTAATAAAATGCCCTAAATAGCAAGGAATTAGGTAGGAAGAGGGAGTCTTTCCACATCTAATTTTATCCTCATCCATTTTAATGGAAAAGGCAATGTTGTTTTCACAGTCAATTTCTTATTATCTCAGACTAAGGATCTAGGAGTTTAATCATTTAGGGCAGTAAGATCTTGATATTCAAGAGACATTCTCCCTCATTTTACCTTGACTTAACTTTGCATGCTGAACTGAATATGACAGAATCAAATAACGCATCATGTACTGTACTTTGAAAGTTATTTGTTGACTAAGTTGAGTATCTTGTTTTGGACCCCCGTGCCACTCTCTATCAGGAAGCATCGTGGTCTCTGTGGTTCAAGAAACCCTTTCAGCTACGCTTCATATGTTATTTCCCAAAATATTCCTGTGCCTCAATACTCCTTAGCCAGTATTTACCTGGCAGGAAAATGTGTCTCTTCTGTATAACCGTGTAAAGTGCTGCACAACCATAAGGTGGTTTCATTCTTCTGTTTTCTGCCCTGCATCTGTGACTTTGACAGCTAGTTCCTGATGGGCCTGGGAATCGCTTGCAGATGTTTATGTACCAGCAGTACCTCAGGACTCAGTTTGAAAACTAACAAGTTTCTAGTTTTGGCAGCCAGGGCTAGATGTTTCTCATATTTTCTTTCTTTTCTGCATGTCTTCCTGTTCTGTCACATGTGTTCTGGAACCATAGTTAGATTTATGTCGATTGGCTTTTTTTTTTTTTTAAGCTTCCTTTTGTAGTTTAAAACCTGAAGATTCTCAGAGCTTGATACTTGGCCTTAGATTTGGAGGATTTCAGATCTGTGCAGGCTCTGGTTCTGAGTAAATTTGGGTAAGTCATGTGACAGGAATATCTGTTTCTTCTTCTATCATATGGCTTTATTATCACCTGACAAAAGGATTTATTTAAAGTTTCAAGGAGATTATTTGTGAGCGAGTGCTTTCAAAGGTGTAAAGTGGTGCACAATTTTGACTTGGTATAATAATGATGTATTTTTTGACCTACAGCTATTAAATTTCTCTGGGCAATTATGTGGCTGAATCTTTGCCATATTATAATAACCAGCCATTTCAGCTAATTCAGCCAAACATCTGGTCAAATCCACTGTAATGACATTTTGACTGAATTGATTAATGGGCCTGTGTAGAGAAAGTCCAAAATAGTCTAGAAATTTAACTTTGCTGTTTAATAAAGGAGCTTCCTGTTTGTCTCATTAATGGCACCTGTCTGACTCACTTCTGAGCCAGATGTTATACCTCATCATTTCATAGCGTGTCATTTCTGCACACTGACTTACTTTCCTTTCATAGTTTCTGAAGCAAAATCTATTTCATGCCATCACCGGGATATTGTTGGTGACAGCTGCAACACCTGAATAGGTAGCTGTAGCTTTCACGTGGACATAGAGATGGAAAATTTTCTCAGAATCGAGCCAGCAGGGAATGAAACATATGGCAGGAAGTGGGAGAAGTGAAGACTAGTTTCTATAACAAACCCCTCCGAGTTTTGACAAGGCTCTCTGATATACTGTCAAACCACCCCAGGGCTGAGAGGCAGGTAACTTCTCCATCTTTAATCTGAGCACTAAGATTTGCCTGAGGAAAGAACTTTCTTACATTGTTATAAGAAAAAAAAAACATACACACACACACACACACAAAACTGTGACTTCTTCATGATTAGATATAACAAAGTAGTAGTTTGTAACTCTAGCTGCTCATCAGAGTCACCTGAATAGATGCTTAGACCAGTCCCTCCCCCTTCCCCCAGGATATTTTAATTCAGTAGGTCAGGGATGGTGCTCAGGCATCTGTTTTTTAAGATGCTGTTCTGGTGTTTCTGATGTGCAAAAAGCTAGCAGAAACGTATTAGAGAATCTAATTATCTAATGAATGACTGTTTTAGAAGATGGACTCTAAGATGTCTGCCAATACTGGGTTTACATGAGTGGGTGAAGATAAATCTTCCCATGGAGGGGTCAAAATCTGAAATGCATGCAGGAAATCATAGGTAAGGTAAATGTGTAAAGTAGCCTGTGAAATATAATAGGCAGTGGTGCAGATTGTTCCATATCAGAGAGCGAAGCTCTACTGAAAGGCGCTCTGTTAACAAAACATATCCGTGGACAGATTTGGCCCTTCGTCTTTACTTTTACCTGAGTATAAAGTCTTCTGGGGAGGTTGGGGGTGAGGGGGAAGATTCTTCTCATGCCTGGAGTTTTCTTCAGCATCTTCAGTGTGAAATACTCAGTGCTGTTTTCTTTTTGAGGTTTTAAAAACAATGTTAAAACATTAAATGTAAGAAGTATGTCTTGTAGATTGCCTTTCACAAAGATGGAGGAGAGGAATGTGGTTAAAATGGATCCATTTCCTTTTCTCCTTTTATCCACTAGTTTGCCCCATTTGATTACACACGTCTGGAGCAAGTTTAAGTTAGATGAGGAGAAGCAGGGTATAGTGAACTTGACATTCAGTTTATCTCAATTTCTTCTACTCCTGGATTTACTCCTAATCCTCTAGGACAGTGGTAAGAAAACATCAATAAAATAAGAGGAATATAAAGAAACAGGAAGTACTTCAAGAAGATTTGAAAAACTATTTTAAAGTTAGAAGTATTTTAGGGGCATCTGCTGAAAATGTTGCCTAACTGTGGTATTCCTTTTTTTCACTTTGGGGCAATGAAATTTTATGAGTCACTAAATACATATTTTGACATCTGGCTTCGCTGCTTTTTTTTTCTTGAATGCTGTAAATTCTCATCATGAGAATTTCCTTCTTGTCAATCTTTTGATACTACACTCTCAATCATTTTCTGGGTGATTTACAGATGGTGGTACCTAATTGCCTTAGGCCTTAGTTTCCTATTAATTCTCTAGGCTAGGGTAAGGCGTAGAGCAAGGAATGGAAACGTTAAATTTTGTGTGAAGACAAGCTAAGTGTGGGCCTTCCTTAACTATGTAATTTTTATCCTTGTGCCTGTTTCATTTGTTAATGTAAACTCTTATATTTAGCATTATTTAGACATAATTTCTTACAGATTTGAAGATTCTCTTAATTTAAAACTTCATTCTGACACCTCTAGTCTTAACTACAGCTACCAATTTTGGAACTCTGATCCATGTGAGATTCTGAGATGTTTTAATTTTGAATTTGTTGATTTTCTTTTGTAGAGAAATTAATTTTACATTGACATAAGGTAATGACTGCTCTTTTTATAAGTAAATTTTTTAAAGTTTTAAACTGAATATTTATGAACATCTAATAGTTTTAATTTCTATAACTGATAAAGTATGTTTATGCTGCTTGATATGTGGAAAATATGGATTAGCAATAGGTACTAGTCATTTTCATGGCTATGAAATGAAAATTTCTTCTGTGATTTTGCATTTTAGGTTATTGGCTCAAGGGTAAGGAATAGCTCTCTGTCTCTTGATCAGAGTGTTTTTTTTCCTCCTTTGTGGCTATACTGCCTGATTCTCTTGTGACTTTTATTCTCTTGTTGGGGTCCTGGTTCTGTGAGCTCTTGTTTTGGCCTATGAAGTTTTAGATCAAGAGCCAGGTGATGAATAGAAAATAACTAGTCACACATCAAAACTGGCTGTCAAGAGTGCATGAATCTTTTTCTCTTTCACCTACCTCTTCTCAAATTTTATAGTTTCCTCTGTTAGTATCTTTAAGAGTTCCATTGAAATGTGTTCATTTTCACAGGGAGAGAGACCTAGTAACACACACCATTAGACAACCTATGAGGATGCAAATGAGGAAGGTTCTGGAGTGAGTTTGTAACTACATGTGCTAAGAAATTTAGGGTAATATGTAGTCCCAGCTCTCTACTAACTGCCTTCATTAATGAAACAGAGAAAATGTGATGGAATCCTGCATACATATGTATACTTTTAGGAAATCTCAGGATCCCTTAGGCACACCTTAATGTCTGAGATGTCAACATGGAGCCCTGGCTGGCCACGTTAGTTCTGTAACTGATATTGCCTAATCTTAGGCACTGCTGCCAGAGTGTGAAAGAATGTGTTTCAGGTGGGTTACTCTTTGCATTTACCAGGCAAACTCCTTGGAGGCACAGAGTTAATTGCTGAAGCAAACTACAGGAACTCTTAGGATGACAACATACTTAGGACTGCAGTGAGAAGCTAGGGATAGGAGATTGCCCTAAGTTGCTAACATTTCCCAGCAACTGAGAACAACCAGGCATTTCTTTTAGAATCTATGGAGGGGCTTTCACTTTGTTTTGTTTTGTTTTTTTCTTTCACTTTTGACTTTACAATTGGTGAGGAAGGTTTTGCCAGCCAAGGATAGGATCCTAACACTCTGGGATCCTAGCTAGTTGCTTTGGGGAAGATATTCAACCTATTTGCCTGAGGACTAATGACCAATTTTGCTTTCTTGACTTTCCTAAAGAGAACTGCTTTACTATGTAAGCCTGGCTTTGGTCAGGGCTAAAAGTTAGGAAAACAGGTCTAACTTTGAGGGGCAATGCTTGAGCGACTCTAAGTTTTATCTTTTGTTTTCATAGGCTGCTTCTGTGCCACTCACTGATTTTTACTTTCACTAACATCACGTATAGCAATCGTACAAAATTTGTTTAAGCTATTAGAATAGTTTTTTATTTCATTGCCTCTTGCATCTGAGCATAGCTTACCCAGAAAGCCACATCACAGTGAGCACGTTATTCATTATTCATGAAGACACCCTAGGCATTGTATTAAATAATTATTAGCTCTTTTTTAAATCGAATAGGCCTAGTCATATAACTGAAAAGATTAATAGGAGCAGGGGCAGCAAATGAAGAAACGGGAAGGCCAACTTGCAAATCTGATTAAAATGTCTAGTATATTGAAATTGAGGAGAAGATGTAAAATTAAGAAAGTTACAAGCAGGAAATGGCAAACACCAGCTGAGGCGATAGGGAATGCCATATGTTATATGTTCTTCATGCTTTTTTTTTTTCCCTCTTGCTTTTTTCAAAAAAAGACTATATATAAAATACACACATTATATATATACATGCATACATTACCCTGGCACATGTATCATTAAGGATCTCCTTGGAAAGACAAGTTGATATTTTTATTTTTTGGAAACAAAAATCCAAAGTTATTTTCTGCAGCATCAGGTTTGCATTTATACCAGTAATCCCACGACTCTATTCATTGTCGAAGATTTAAAATTCTAGTCAGTTTTCTTTTGGTTTTCCTGTTGGATTTTATCTGTCCAAGTTCTGAGCTCTGCTGTCTCTCTGTGTTTCTGTTGATGAGCATCCAAGGAATAGTTCTGAAGCCTGTTCCAATCTATTCTTCCCACAATATTTGTTTAACACGGGATAAACAACCGATCACAAAGGATAAACAATGATAGAATATTCTTACTCTTATGGTATTAGGGCCATGCAAATCTGGGCAGCATTTATTAAAGGAAGGCAAATGTGCGTTTTATGTTATTTTATAATGTAAAATTGCTTTTGGATGTCAAAGTGAATTATCCCATTTATATTCTCTGTTTAGATTTATTTTACAAATTTGACATTTCCTTCTGAAATTCACTGTTCAAAGCTCATCTACATATTTATGTTTTTTCATCGTATGCTGCTATAAACAATAATCAATAATGCATCCAATAAAAAGTCTAGAATTGCTAGTTGTTAAGAAAATCAACAGCTTTTGAAAAAGGAGCAGTTATTCATCCTATCGGCTCATCTACATTTCTCCGGGCCTTAAATGTCTTTGACCTCACTAGTTTGCCTTCCAGATGGCAGTAGCAACTAAATTTTCTCTACATGTTCTGTATTTATGATTTCATAGAACTCATTAAAAAAAAAAACAACTCTCAGCCTGATTAACAATTTATTATCATTTAACAGATTTACAAAATTACATCAAGAATGTTCTGCCTCTGCATTACAAAACAAATAGCAATGATGTTTTCTTATTTCAGAAAGGAGTGCACCACTTAGGTGACTTTGCCTTGTTCCATGGCTTAGTTCTCTGCCATTTTGCAGTCTGGGAACCTGTAGGGACAGTTCTCCTTTTCTATAGACAATGAAAGTAGGCTCTACGTAAATAAGGAAATATGTTTCATAGTCATCAAATACTTCATTCTGGATGTGACATTCGCCTCTGGAAGATCTATTTGTAGAAGGAAAGGCTACTAGTTTAGTCAAAAATTGGCAGTGACTTAGTATGTCAGTTTAAGCTAAAAATAGACTGCAACAAAAGCTCTTCTTTAAATATTATCTAGACAATGATGACTTTAACTAGCACAGTTACCTAGACCAACAACATTGTTTTTTTTAAGAGACAGGGTCTTAGCTATGTTGCCCAGGCTGGAGTTCAGTGGCTGTTCACTGGCCTGATCAGGGTGCACTGTGGCCTCCAACTCCTGGCCTCAAGCAATCCTCCTTTCTTAGCCTCCTGAGTAGCTGGGAACCGTGTTTGGCCTTACCTAGACCAACATTATATAAGGAGTTCACTGGTGTGGATACAAGCATTATAATAATTACTAATTCAGTATGCCAAAAAGGTCTTGGATCTGGGGATTATACAGAGTTGGAGATTATAAAAAACTATGATAATCTTGGATTATCAGACAAAGCCTGAGTTACTGGATATTTCAGGAAAGTGTCCTCCTCCTCCTTTTCTTTCTTTTTCTTAAATAAGTAAATTGTCTACCTATGTCTCGGTTGTCTACTCTATTTCATAAATGATAGTCCAGTCCAGGAAAATGGAAGCTGGAAGTAAGGAAATAAATAAAAACTTTGTATTTATATTATAAATAAAATAGTGGTTATAAATACAAAATCCCAGGATAATTGGACTGACAAATGTTATCAGACCTAGCTAATCCTTTGTCTCAGTCTTCACAATGAGCGACACAAAAGAGCTGGCAGGAATCAATGCCTTTAGTATTTCTCACAGGAGAAAGAAGAAAAACTGAAGGAAATAAGGACTATGCCAGGACACGATTAAGCAAATAGAACATTGTAATGTCAAAGGAACTCTAGTATCAGGAGAACAATTGAATGAGAAAATAAATTACTGAGAATAAAGCAGTCTGCAGGTTTTGGAATGATTTGGAGGTATATGAGAAAGAAAGAAGACATTTTGGAATCTTAATGTAAGATGAGAAGTGAAAGAGACCTATATATTCCTCTCTGTCACTCTCTTTTCTCATTTCTTTCCTTTTCACCGAATCATCATGTTGAAGGTCAGAGAGAAGAGCTAATCTGGGCTGTTTCTCCAGAATGTCAGTGTCCCTTATTCAGGGTGATTTTGATAAATGTGCTTAAATAAATAAACACCCCCATTTCAACTAAATCATTTGGTGGGAATTGTAGGGTAACATGCTGCAGTATGAACTAAGTGACATCGCTAGTCCCCAGAAAAAGTGAGAATGAAGTTTTTGTGCTTGTAAATACCCACGAAGGGTAAGTTTCTATCATTTGTTTTTTACAATGCTATTTGCATTCGGTGTGATGCTCAGGTACTGAGTATTCCAGCAGCAGAAAGATGTAATAGATGAAATGACAGACAAGAAAGGGGAAAGACAGGAAAACCATTTTACAATTTTGTAACATTTCCAGAGTATTGGAGCCTACTTTTTAAAAAAGTTTGTTTTAATTGATCTCTCTCTGTTGTATGTGCTCCTCAACTGAGCTATTCTTATGAGTGAAGTGTTACCTTTGACAACCTAAAATAAGTGACTCAATCGATGGAAGTTTATTAAACCAAAGTTTGAGGACATGCCCAGGAAAAGCACAAACCATAGAAGCATTGTGGCCTGTGCTCTCTGAAGAGGGATTTGGGAATTCAGTATTTTAAGGGGAGAGAGCATACAGAAAAAGAAAAAGGAGGAGAGGGATGGGCAGGGAGGCAAATGGTTACATTCTTGTGAGACTTTAGTAATATTAGTGCCCGGGAAATCTACATTTTACATACGATAAGGTGAATGTTTGAAGAGAAAAAGGGAGTAAAGGAAAAATCAATTATGCAGATGTCCCTGGGTAGGTGGAAGAATGATTGATCTTGTCTTGTCTCTGTTCTGCACCTGGGATAAACTTCTAATCAACGTTATTAGTGTGGAATTGAACAGGCTTTAGTTTTAGGAGTTAGACTTAGCCTACAGACCTAAAGATACAATATGAATGTCCTTCTTTATGGGAGGCCAGCAAGGAATGTCCTTATGATCTGTGGGGAGAGCCCTTGTAGATTCCTGAGGCCTTTTACCTTTCTGTGGGGATCTGGCTAGTGCATAATGTTAGTAACAGTGTGCATTTGGAAGGGGGTGTTGCATGACTCAGCCTCCAAACTTGATCTCCTCTTTTGCATAAAGAGTTGGGGGTGGCCCTGAGATTTTTCTTTTTCTTTACATCTTTATTTCTTCCAAGATGTTTAAGTTTCTCAGTCTTTTAGTCTCTGTGGTTTAACCATTCAGAATTGATTTCTTCAGGCATTCAAAAATGTCCCATTGAAATGTAAATAGAAGGTAGTCAAGAGACTACCTTAAGCTTCTATCAGTTGAAACCAGGGTGGATGGGTGAGGGTAGGCTTACTTCAGTGAGATAAACCCTGCTTTAATGTACTGTGTTTCCCCGAAAATAAGACCTACCCATAAAATAAGCCCTAGCAGGATTTCTAAGCATTTGCGCAATGTAAGCCCTACCCCGATAATAAGACCTAGTGATGGGCGTGGCTACACAGCATATCTGCACAATACATGCATTTCATTGCGGAACGGTAAAGAAGACGAGCAGGTTACATGGATAAGAGCTGCTCATTTAATGAGCACTCTATTGCTCGACATAAGAGATTGGGGCCAATGGTTCTAAAGGAAATAGAGTCGCAAGAAATTCAGGATGGAATTCGGGGTTTGGAGAGTTATGATGATGCTCCAGAAGACGACGACTTAACTATATTTGAATAAATGTA
>CAUYPO010002935.1:0-53153 GCA_963574435.1 Cheirogaleus major | reverse complement strand
GAATCAAGCAGTATTTTGTGTTTCTATGCAGTGAATAATATTGATAATATAAGGGAATTTTAAAAGGCACCTTAAACTAAAATTTCCATTGAAGACACTGTCTGTACTATTGTGAAACCCAAACCCAGAGCCCTGTGTAAGAACACTGAAATTTTGAACAGGATGTTTATGGCAGCACAATTCACTATTGCACGGTCATGGAAACAACCCAAATGCCCATCAGTTCATGAGTGGATAACTAAAATGTGGTATATGCTCACAATGGAATATTACTCACTTCTATGAAACGACAGTGAGCTAACACCGTTTATGCTATCCTGGATTAAGCTTAAGCCCGTTATCCAAAGTGAGGCGACACAAGATGTGGAAAGTGGGCTCAACATCTACTCGCCAACAAATTGGTACTGTGTCTTTTCCTTGACCTGCACAATGTAAGACTGAACACACATAACTAAACTCAAATAAGGCCTATCTGTGAAATAATATTCCCTCCCCAAATGAACAGAGAATATAATGAGGTGAAGGAAAAGTAACACTGCTGGCTTTTTTACTGTTCTTTGTAGGTTTTAAGAGTTTGCATGTAGACATGACTTAATCAAGACATTTATGAGGACATAATGTGTGATAGCAAAGGAACACATGCCATCTTACTATAATGAAACTCATTATAAACCTCCCAAGTGTCTGTGCCAGGAAACTCAGGATAAGATTGGCCTGCACTGAGAGCTCCTTTCTGAGAGATTCTAACTGAAGGAGAAATGGTGGCGACCCATATTCACCCTATCAGCCCTGCCAGCTTCTGATACTCGCCCACCAGTATGAAGGGCAGTTTATCTCCTAGACTGGAACCTCTGATTTCCAGGATTATTGCAACCTGACATTTACATATTCTTGCAGAAACAGTCACTGGTGAGCATCCTGTGCTGTTATCACACACCCTGGGCCTAGACACCTTCTGGCTGTGACGGAGAAGCCGCTATTCTGCTAGCTTATCTCTGAGTTCACAGCTTCTCCACACCCCCACGTTTTCCATGCCCTCCCCCCAAAATCCAAACACTTTCTTATTGACAAGCCATGCACTGATGGTTTTCCTCTAATGGAATTACTGATCTGCTGCAAGAGACTTGTCTAAAGCTCTTTAAAATTTGTCATATTTGAAGAAAGCTTCACCTTCATGTTTTGGAGACCTCCAATCTGCTAGCAATTTTAAAGGAAATATGCATGGACTTATTACAAAAAGAAAGTCTGTGGGCTTTTTGCCATAAGTTAGCAAAATCAAAGTAGGCTTGGAAACAACCCAGCATCATCACCTCATGTTGAAGATGAAGAAACACAAGCCCAGTTAGGATGCCTATATTCAAGGGCAGAGTTGGGACTGAAAGCATGTGTTTTTGTTTTTGTTTTCTTTTCTTGCATCAGGAGACCCACCCTGTAGAGAAGGTCACAACCGATCTGAAGAGTTTCATAAAGCCTATTGTTCTGAATGCCACAATTCTGCTTGCCAAGGGGGCTTGGAGACCCTGAAGAGCACAGCAATGATATGGAAACCCTAGAGAAGAGAAAATAGCTTCATTACTAAGATCAAAGTCATCCTAGTTTGACATAACCACCACTAACTAGAAAAAAGAAGGTATCTAATCTGCGTGAGAGCTACTCGTGAGGAACTAAGTGATGCCAATCTGACAAGTGGTGTTTTTTTTTGGTTTTTTTCTCCCTTTGATGTCAGCTTTCTGGAGATGGAGTGGGGAGACCTGCAGTGGTGTTTGCTCAGCCCTCACGAGCTAGTCAACCCAAGTTATGTGACTGCTGTGCCAGTGAGGTCAGTTTGGACCATTCTGGTTTTTGCATAATTGGGAAGCAGATCCCTTAGCCGGGCTGCTCAAATCAGTCGCCCAGCCCCTCTCTCCCTGCGTCAAGTCCTGAATGCTGAATGAGCTGACAGCCCATTGATTGTCAAGTTCTGCTTCCCCATGGCCAAAGACCCATATGAAACACATGTGGACTTTCATCAGTGTTCCAAATCCTGCAAGGCTTGAAGTGTGTTTTTAGGTCACAGTTCACACGAAATTAGTAATAGCAGCCTGCACAGCTGTCCTTTTCTGAAATCTTTGTACAATTTTTTTTTCCCCAAATGCTCTTAACTAATTTTGGAGTCTAGACTGTTAAATCTCAATACTCTCTAATCTGTTTCATCGCTTCAAGATGGCTAGGAGCATTTACAGAAAACATTAGTCATCAGTTGAATAGATCACTGATAAGGTACCAAGTTTGCTCAGCTAACTGCCATTGTCTGTATTTCTTACTTTTTAGCTAGTTGCCACCCACGGGCACTTCCTTGCCTATCTATTCTTTTGTTCTTTCCTCTTCACTCTCTCCATATTTCCTCTTGATTGTGGTCACCGACTCTTATTCTCCTCATTCTGAGATAATATATGTGAAAACACTGTAAATTCTACACCAATGCAAAGTATCTATATTACTATAGCTCATACATTTCCAACCTGGTTTTGTGAGGGGGTGTGCATGTGCAGTGTGGGTGGGTTTATGAGTACAGGGGAACGAAGCCAGTTTTAGTCTTAGTCTATGAATGATCCACCCTCCTAGACCAATATCTCCACTAACCTTCCTACCTAAAGGGAGCCTGAACTTATAGAGTAGGCAAGACCCAGATACATCTAACTAATTACAAGTTTCAGATTTACGGTTTTGTTTGAAGCTACAGCAGTAGAGGGACTGTCCTAGTTAAGCTAAGAGGCAGACACATTTTGTTTGTATTCTCTTATCTTCCCTGTCTCCTGACATTTATATTTCTCCATCCAAATACTCCAATATCCTTTACTATTCTCCAGCGAGTCCAAACTCCCCTATTGATTAATGCTTTCAGAACCATATTAAGCAATGCTTGGTGCTTATAAATCAACCTCCTCCCCAAACTGAAACTTTCATGCATGTAGACTACAGAAGGAAAATGTCCTATTATTTTGGTCCACGCTAGAGTGTGATAAGATAATAAAAACATCTACATGGGTAATTTGATGTTTAATAATTTGGTAATTGATACGAACGGATGGGATGGCTTAAAAAGCCTCTAGAAAAATTTTTGAGAATGAAATATTTCTAAAGATCACTTAATTTTAGAGGAGGCTCTCTGTTCTGACACGTATGAGGCAATCTTCAACCTGGAAAATACAAAACAGTAAAAGAAGGTGGTAAACGCCCATTAAAAATCAGGTAGGGTACTGGCCAAGTGCTGTGTTGTGGCAAGACCTGACACATGGTATCTGTTGGAGCTGCTCTAAGGCATCCATTAGAGCCTGGCATCATCAATCACTTTTCATATTGATTAGTTCACAAAGGACAGACCTCATTTCTACTAGGATCATGTGCTCACAGAAAACATTAATCTAGGACCATATAACATTTTAAATAAGTTGATTTATTTGTTTTCTAGAAGAAGAAATCTAAATTGCCCTGTGGTCTATTTGAAAGTTAGGAATAGAGATCATAAAAATATATTTACTAAATTGATTTTAAAAAAAAAAACATTAAAAAGCAATTAATGCATTGGTCATAAAAGAGGAAAAGAGAATAATCAAACAGGAAGGAGACCAAGAGATAAAAATACAGCAAGAAAAAGGCAAAGAGTCATAGAAAGAGAAAAACAGGCCCAAAGAAATAGTAACAGAGATACACCAAAAGACGACAATTGCAATTATATTAAAAAACATGCATGAAGAGAAAAGAAAGACAAGAAAGATCGTACATATCTACCTGATATATATATATATATAAAATCTCTGTGCATAGAAAGATAGATTAAAAGCATGGAAAAAAGACACACATGAAGACACGCTATGATAGCTTATATGTGTCAACGTGGCTAGATTGAGCTGCATTTCCCAGATTTTCCCTTTCTGTATCTTTCCACTTAGGGTGAGCCACAGAGAAACTCCTGTGTAAGATTTGGATGTAAAGAGGTGGCTACTTTTGTAGGTACACAAATTGTCACTTATCCTCTGGCTCACCTTGTTGATGTGAGACAGGGGCTAGGCCTACAATGGCTCCACCCTTTTCTGAATTGTCCTTCTGCTTCTCTAACACCTGTGTGTGTGTGTGTGTGTGTGTATAGCTCTATGTTGAAGAGCCTTGGCTTCTGCAGGAAACACATTCCATCACGGTAAGAGACAATAAGAACTGTTACTTGTCAGTTCCAGCTTGTTCCTGCTCTCCTCCACTTTACATTCATCTTACCTTATTCTCATGGACTTCAAATATTAGCATCAGTTGCAAGGACACAGCTGCACAGAGACTACCTAATCGGCTCCCACTCTAGTAATTGATTGCATAAAGTCAAACACCTGAAACAAATCCCTTACTGTAAATACATGAATGAATGATTGAATGAGTGAGTGAATGAACAAATATAGCTCCCAGTGGCTCTGCTTTTCCAATGGCATCCTGACTGATATAGACATATAAATCAAACATCAGGCTTCTAAAAGTTGAAGAAATAGCATCCCTAACCTTTACAAATTGTAGCCCTGCTATTGTGGACACTCCCCTTTATCTAATAGAATTCAGTTCAGAATCAGATTCTCATGCATGCGAGCTCCTCCATCCCTAATTTGACAAAGTAGTTATTTTATCATTCAGAATGTGAAAGGAGAGTAACTGGAAAGAAATAACCTCAGCTAGTTAGAATTTTCCAAAGCCATGCTTAGACATTATCACTACTAACTTTACCTCTGACCTAACATTAAGAGAAGTATATGAAAAAGGTATATCAAAAATACATGTTCTGATAGTTAATACAAAATTATGCATCTCTTATCATTTCTAATTTACAGTCTTCTTTGAAGGGTTAGTGAATCTTCCATATTATCATCTTGCTTGAGTCATTCTTATGTAAATATTGACATCATTTGAAATTTACAGAATTTAACTCCAATTTACACAGTTCCAGGTACTATTATCATAAATATTTCTTCTTTATGATTTTGATCAATAACAATAGAGCTCCTAGAGTCAGCTAGTGATAGTCAAGAGTCTTCATATAACTCATTTTGCATTGGCAAATTATATTTTTACTATGCCCTTCTATGAAATAAATGCCTGCCTACTTTTTGGAATTGTCTTCAACTTTACCAGGAGAGAAAGAAAGTTTAAATGTATATCCCTACATGGCCCAGGCCCATAGAATCTATCACAGGACCATCCAATAGAAACATAATGTAAACCACATCTGTAATGTTAAATTTCTTAGAAGATACATTTTAAGAAAAGTAAAAATAAATCAAATTTATTTTAACAATATATTTTATTTAACCAATAATTATTTTAATATAGCCAAAATATTATTTTGATCATCAATACAAAAAAATAAGCGATTTTTAAAATTTCTTCTATACAAAGTAAGTCCTTGAGTCTTGGAGTGCATTTAAAATTTCAGCACACCTCAGGTAAGACAAACCACAATTAAAGAGCTCAGTAATAACTATATGTGACTAATGGCTACTATATTGGATGGTGTGGTTGTTGTAAGTCTGGTAGGTGAAGAAAGTGGTAGGCTTGAATTTGTTTACTCAACTCAGGAAGCAAAAGCACAAGATAATTTCCTCTAAGAGATTGTGAAATCTTATGGGCCAGAAAACCCTTTTTGTAAACCTAAGGTTGGGTTTCTCTTCATAGAGGGAGGCTGTACTCTAAGCAACCTGGACGAAATCCACCTCACCTCGTTAGAGTATGGACAAGACCCATCTGGAGCCAAATTGGGATTGTGAGCTTCTGCACAGTTTCACTGTAATGTCGTCAGCACAGGCCTGCTTTGGGATGTCTCTGACCACAGAATTCCATGGGGTGGCCAAGGCTGACCAAGTCAAGTTGTGGGAACTTGGCACAAAGAGATCCCCTTATGTCACAGCAAGCCCAACTGAACACTTGGCAGAAAATTATGCGGCTTGCTCTGGGTATCTTTAGTACCATTGGAAAGGGGTTTCTGGGGAGTAGGGAGGAGCAACACTGGAAGAAATTAGGCTCCAAGGATGGGTGAAGGTCCAAGAAAATTCATTCTGATCAAATCCACTATGCCACACAGCAAATGTGTCTCAAGTCAACAACCACCACGACAATGTTAGTAGTACCTACCAATCAGTGAGCATCCCCTGCCATTAAAAAATTTTTTTTAAGTATACAATGACTACAACTACAATAGGATGTACTTACTAGATGCATAGCATATGCCAGCCACTCTTCCAAATGCTTCTACATTTTATTATATTTTATAACTGTACGAGATGAGTATTTTTACCCTCATTTTAAAGACAAGGCAACTGAGACTCCAGAGTAACTTGTCCAATGTCACACTGTTAGAAAATAGAGAATTAAAATAGAAACTTAGTACATATAACCCCCAAAATATACATTAGAGGTTAGAAGCAAAATAGCAGTTGCAAAAGCACAAAAGTAAAACAGAGGTTTTCTTTAGGTAGAGAAGCAGTTGAGAGTAGCCCTTTCTCTTCCAACGAATTGTAGGGTTGTCTCTGTCCATTTGGGCTGCTATCACAAAATGCCATAATCCAGGTAGCTTATAAATAACATAAATTTATTTCTCACAGTTGTGGAAGCTGGGAAGTTCAATACCAAGACACTGGCAGATCCAGTGTCTAGTGAGGATCACTTCTGGGTTTATAAAAGTCATCCTGCTGCCTTCTCACATGATGGAAGGGGAAAACAAGCTCCCTTAGGTCTATTATATTAATACACTGGCGCTCATATAATTTAATCACATTTTAAAAAGCCCTATGTTCTAACACCATCACGTTGGGGGTTAGAATTTCAACATATGAATTTGGGGAGTGGGGCACAAATATTCAGACCATAGCAAGGGTGTTAAAGAGTTTCGTAGTAATAGAATTGTAGCTGAGGACTTGGCTGCCTAGCTAGAGATGGTATTTCACAGGCCTGCTTGTGGTTAGGTATGGCCATATATGTGACTAAGTTCTCAACAGTGATATGTGAACAGAAGTGACATGTGTCACTTCATGGTTGGAGCCTTAGAACTGTAGGTATGTCTTTGCTTTCTCTTTTCCACTGGCTACAATCTGAGCATGTCAGTCACTTAGTTTTATCCTTGGATATGAAGACCATGCCCTATTTGACAATAGAATTATGTCGTAGAAGGAACTTGATTATACCATTGACCATGAGTAACAGAGCTGCTGTCCCTTCCTGGACTGCTCACTTACTATTAATGTTATAACTCTATAGGATGAGTATTTTAATCCTCATATTAAAGATGAGGCAACTGAGGTCATAGCATGAGAGAGAAATAAGCATCTATATTCCTTAACCTTGTTTTGGGGAGTATTTCTGTTGCTGCAGCTTATTCCAACCATATAAAACACAGAAAAATCTGCCACTCTGAAGTGAGGGCTATGCATGCAAGCATTGCAGAAGATGGCATGCCCTCCCCATCATTCCTATCCTCATATTTCAGCAACACAACTAAAGAAATATTCAGGATCTCTTTAGTTCCCAAAATTTTTTGAAACTTTTGTATTGCTTTATATCATCTGGCATGACTTAAAAGGAAGATTATGCCTGTCATAAGTAAATTTTGTAAATACTACCTCAGAGAACTGTATATAAAATTAGTCAATGTTTACTCCATATTTATAAGTAAATTATAGTGAAAAATACCAAGCTATATGGGAATATGTACATAAAACAAAATTATGCTGAGGCACCTAATCTAATGTGTTAAGGGACATTTAGCTTCTCAGTCCATGGATTTCCATCAATGAACAGAAAGAATATTATAGCCACTACTTTAAACATGTGAAGAAATTAAATGTAAAACCATCTGAACAGCTTTGGAAAAAAATAAATTCTGCACTCAAGATAATTGAGTAGGGCCATATAATAGTCAACTAGTGCTAAGACAGTGCCAGGTAAGAAGTGACACTGAAGTTCTCCCTAGAAAACAACAACTAGCATTCATTTATCACTCATTGGTCTAAAGATAAACTGTGGTTGAGCTACAATCATCCACTGGGCTCCAATTTGCAGGTTGGGTTCAAGTTTACTCTCCATGCCTCCTCATTGACTTTGGAACAGCCAACTAGCTTGGACATGGTCTCCTTATGCAAAAGCAAAAGTGAATAAGGGAGAGAGAGAGAGCAGACGCTGCTTCTCAAGGTCTCGACACTGCTGCTAACACTTTTCTTGGTTAAAGTAGTTCCTATGACCAAACCCAACAACAAGGGACAAGTAAACTCATTCCAGCCCCTATAGAAAACACTTCCAACTCCAGGATGAAGGACATGGATGTATAGTTACATAATATTAGGAGAAAATACTTGAAACCAATAATACCCAATTTCCCACTGGCCAGAGTATAAATTTAGGTATATGTAATTATAAGGCTCATGTACTTTCCACTAAGTCATATTTCCCAGATATATAATTTTATTTTTATATATATATTTCATCACTTAATGTTAACAATAGTCGTATGAAGTATGTATCATTGATCCCATATTAGAGATGAGGATCCTGAGGTTTATTAAGTTTAAATAACTCAGTCAATGTCAGACAGTTAAGTATTGACAGAGGTGAAGTTCAAATTAGGTTTTTTGTTTGTTTGTTTTTTTAAATTCATGCTCTTTAAAATGTGAAAGGATTAAATAATGTTACAGAACATCACAATGTGCTCCCCAAAGACTGTCATTGCATGAACTACTCAGAAAGCCTTTATCCAGCATTTACTGTGTGAGGGGCACCATAGCAAGGACTCAGGGCAAACAAATTAGTGAATACATAACTTTTAACTTGAGCTCCATGTTCAAGTCAACTAAAAACATCCTCAGCCAATTAAAATCACTCATGTTTTGCTTGATGAACAACGAGCTATTTTATGGTGTTATAATATTCCCAGTCACACACAGCCTGCTCCTTTTAGTCATTGGTGTTTGTTTTGACTTTTCTTGCATGTCTAACTTTAAAACATATTCTTTCCCTAAGAATCAATTGTTGTTTATTTTTGCTCATAAGGACACACACAAATAACACCAGAGAGGTATCCTTATTACAAATAATTACTCTAGTCATCCTTTAAGATGCATTTTTCCTTTTGATGAGTTTGAATTCTAGATTTGATCCAGCATACTTGTTTGGTCATAATTTTGATTTAAAAAATCATCTATCACAATCTTTAATTCTGCTGTGTTTATTTTAAATAATTCTCAGCTGAGTTCATGCAACTCATACAGTGTAAATCAGGTGAGTGGAATGGAATATTTTCTGAATAGACTATCATTATTTTGGTGAATAAAAAAATGAGTAGAGACGTTGGTATTACTAAAGATGTTGAACAGATATGATGCTCTGGATAAGGTAGATAAGGGGGCTGGTTTAGTATTTATTTGAATTATAGAACTCAAGGAAAAGGTATCGGATATTAATAAAAGTGCTATTTTGGCAAGCATAAGGATAATCTAAAGCATTTTTCTTTCCAAGTGGGACATAAGGCTGGAAGTTTCCCATGTATATTTTTGTGAATGTTAGGTACTTCATACCCCATCCTTCATGTCCTATCAACAAAATGGATGGCCACAGGTTGATGTAACTTCTTTTCTTTCTCCTAAACTAGTTCTCCCTTAATTTTTAAATTTTATTTTAAAAGAATTTCTACAGTATCTTCTCCTCTCATTAAAAACAACTTATCAATTGCCTTCTCTATATCAATTACTCTACTATGTGGTTTCCATTCGTTAGAGTCACACATACATCTATTCAATGATTTCCACTTTCAATAAAGAAACCGTCTTTGAGTGTTTATGAATTTCTATTGCTACCAGTTATAAAAGGACTATCTATAGCATAAGCAGAGATGCAAAGTTTATTATTTTATACATAATTCAATATTTTAAGCTCTAGGAGGGTAAGAGAAAATGTACAAATAATAACATTGAAAGAAAGGTAACTTTCAATCAAACATACTCAATTTTCTTTTCCTGGTATATTTGAGTCCTATCATAATAATTTACACTAAATCCTTTAGAGAAAGAATAATTTTAAATGGTGACAATGCTACCTGCACTTAGAGAATTCCAATTGTTTTATTTTATCATAATTTAATTTATGTATTCATTATAGTATATTTAGTTATTTACTTATGTATTTTTATGATTTATTTAGTCACTGTCCTCCTTAGCTGACAACAAAGAAATGTACATATTTTAATAACAGTATTTGCTTCATTCAAAATCCAGATAGCTCGATTTGCCTGTCAATATAATCAACTAGATAAATCTCTTGTTGAATGAAATTGCAGTGTGATATTTCATTATCTATGGAAAATGGTCTATATAGAATGTGTTCATTATTTTCAAAGGACGTGGACTACTTTGTAAAAACAAATCAATAAAAGTAGATAGTTTTACTAAAATTTGTCAAGTGAAAGCCAATTATTTGTGAGTTATTTTGCCCTGAAAGTATAATAAGCACCTTCCCCACTTCAACGTTGAAAACCTATCTGGCTATGATACCTTTCTAACAGAGGCCAATCCTAATCCTTATATCTTGTCAGCACCATTGGCACTTAGCAGCTGTTAAATAAATTCTAAAGACAATTTAGTGGAAGATTTCTGTCATAGCAGAAAAGAAAACACTGATTTCAGGGATGAATCACCCAAGACAGAGGAGTACAGAGAGAGACACAAAGCAATTTTTTCCATTTTATTCTTCAGTTGAGATTGTTGATAAGAAAATGGACTCAGCTATTGGCTTCAAAACCACCATGGACATGTTTATCTTAGTCAATGTGGTGCCATTGCTGGAAAGGAATCTGTTAATATAAAAAATAACTTAAAAGCTATGAAATTATCTGGCATATTGAGCCTGAGCCTCATTAAGGGTTATTCCAGTTTCTGGTTCCAGTTTCCCTCTTGTAAAGACATGGGAAAATTGAAGAGGGTTCAAAGGGAGAGAACCAGAAATGATCAAGGAAGGGTAATGAACTTAAGGATAAATCTTCAAGGAGTCAAATCTATGTTAAGTCTAGCGAAAACAAAGCACAGAAGAAATGCTATAACTGGATTCAAAGAGTAATTAAATATTCCATATACACTTTATCTCAAGACAGAACTAAAGAGATAAGGGTACTGTTGAAACAAAATATTTAGGTTAGACATGTAAAAGGACTTTCAGAGAGTAAAAATGATTAGTCTCAAGTAGACTGAACCACTTGTAGACTCCTCAATCTAGTAAATTAAAAAGGAAAAATTATTTCCCATTGTGATAGTTAAGTAGATGTGTACAAATTAGAACTCAAAGAATCATCCAGATTCAGAACTCAGACTGCCATGCATTTGCATCTGGCTTCTGTCAAAATATATCTGGATTTTAATCTAAAAATAACCAGAATGAAGGTCAATGAATTGCTTGCAAGAATGTCATATCTGAAAACTTCAGGTGGGAGGATAGCACATGGTTATCCTCTCTGGTGGAATGTCAGGGGCGTCTCCTACTCCCCCCAGGGTCTGAGCAGAGCATGGAGCACTGCCCAAACATGGGGCCTCTGGGATTTCTCCAGCCATGCTAGGAAACCTTCTTTGGTCACAGCATCCAGCCTTGAATGATTCTCTTCTAAGCTTCTAAAAACATTCAAAGTTTACAAATAATAATGCACAACTAGTAACTCTCTTAGCCAACTCACTCCTGTTTCAACCCTATTCTCTGTTTCCCACCTTCTTTCTCTATTTTCTAAAAGCCGACTAAAGAATTCATCCTTAATTCAGGATCCAACTATACATACTACCCATATTATCTATTTGTTGTTCTGACATCTAAAAACCAATGTCTTCCTCACCTTTTCCCCACATGAGTCTTGATTACTCCTGAGATGTTTCTAACCTGGCCCTTTGCTAATCTTGCCCTTCAACATGATGGTTAGATATCTGAAAATTTATATTTCATTAGCTTATTATAAATAGCTAGAGCCATTAATTAATATATTATATAGTTCATTTGAGTTCACAACTATGTTTATAAAACATATATAATTTTAAATCATTAAAATTGCCAAGAGTTTGACAAACTATGTACAGAAAAATTTAGGGCAGGATTAACCTCATGCAGATATGAAGTTCTGAATATATTTAAGGCAGGGGAAAATTAAAAATATTGAAGGTGCTGTTCAGCACAGCACCAGGTGCCAGCCATAGAACCGAGCAGGTTGTAGAGGCTTTTGCTGTCTCAGCAGCAAGCTTCTTGGGCAGGACTTTGGAGAAGGTCTGGACAGCACTGTTTTTACCAGCAGGTGAGGAGCATTTTGATTTTAGCAATCAGTACAGACATACCCTCACTTCAGGGTAGCATAACGTACATATTAATGAGTCTGTTTTAATTAGTAACAATACACGTAGGTCAGATAAGGTCAAAAAAGTCACATTAAACATTATGCAGACTTTTAGAATTATATTTTACTGATTGCCCTTAACCTACTTTAACATAGCATGGCAATAATGTAAAATTTAAAAAGTAGAAATAAGGCTTTATATGATTATAATTTGTGAAATGTTGATACGTGTGTGTGTGTGTGTGTGTGTGTGTGTAGAGGGAGAAAGAAAAAGAGGGGGAGAAAGAGGAAGGGTGGCATGGAAAAATACTGATAGAAAGTATTTAAAAATTTATTGTTATATTCTCTGTAAACTAGGATTATGGGTGAAATTTTTCTTTCCTTTCTTTTTCCTTTTTTATTCTAATAACTAACTACTTTTATAATCAGGATTTTTTAAATCATCCCATCCATTTTCCAAATTTTCTAATCAAACACTAATCTAGAAACCACAATTAAGTAATTCTTTAATTCCTCTATTCCATACTAAACAATGTAAAGCAACCAGAAATAACTCATGGAATAAAGTCATTTTTACTTTAAATATCTATGTGCATGACTATGTGTATATATACATACATACATATTAATAACCCTTAACTGTCTTATATTAGGGAAACCTTAACTTGTTTTAGAGCCAATAACTAATATTAAGTCTATTTTAACTCTCTTTTGATACTAATGACTCAGAAAACAAAATAATAATCAAACTTTCTTCAGCTGTGTTTGGGTACCAGCAAGTTCGGGGTTAAGTGAGGCCAAATGGATTGATTTCTAATTTGTCTCATACTTGCACAATCCAAAGTCCCCAGACAGAGTTCTCTTGAAAAATGTAGAAATTTAACCAGTGTTTAGAATTCTGACCTCAACAACATGTATATGACCTGTTTTTAAAACCAGAGCATTTCTTCTTTATATGCTTCAGTGGCTGGAATTAATTTTGGAAGTGCATCCTACAAAGTGACAATAATCACTTCAATTTTTGTTGTTATTGATGTTCACTAATGTTCCAGTGGGCTATAATTGGCATTTCTTTGTAGAACAGAATTATCAATATCACGTGTTTTTGAAACCTATTGTATATTTAGCCCAAGATAGATGTACTTACTACTACAGACTGTTGCTAATCATATGTTTTGCTATAGAATATAAAGCTAAAAGAATTTTTAAAAGAGGATCATTCCTGAAAAAATCATAGCACCAGCAGAATATAGAACTAAATTCTAAAATTGTATTAAGATTTATATGTTACAGTTCAAATTGAGGTAAATATTTATGAACTAGCAAAATCAGGTGAAAATTCATGGAGAAAATAGAATATGTTTGGGCCTTGAAAGATGATAATGATGATGATGATGGCGATGAAAAAATTGGTATGAATTGAGCATATACTTAAGACAAGCATTGTGCTTTGCAAAGGTTATCTCCTTCATTCTTCACATATCCTTACAAGGTAGAAATATTTTCTTCATTTTGCAAATGAGTAAATTGAGATAAGAAAAACTGAGTAATTTATCAAGTGGAGGTAAGATTTCAACCCTGCCATACTGTTTTCAGATTTTGTATTCTGATTTCCTGTCCTGATTCTAATAATCCGGTAAGTTTGGGTAGCACTATTCAAGATGTTTATTTCACACACACACACACACACACACACACTCACACACACATACCTGGATTGTGCAGAATCCCCTTTCCTGATTGCTTATACAGTTCTCCATCCACTTGATAGAACCTTGTTAGTTCACATTGAGTGCCCTAATACCAAACTTTTGTTAAATCATGAGTAAGACTGCCAAGAGTTTTAGAACTGGCAAAGAAAAAAACGGACTGCATATTAGAATAACATGGGAGCTTGTTAAAATTATAGATTTATAGATCCCCCATCTCCAGATATTTTTATAATGCAGGGTTTCTGGAAGAGCATTTGAGATCAATAGCTTGTACTGTACCCACGGATCAGTTATCCCAAGCCTTAGCCAATTCTAGTGACAAAATCTCTCTCAAGTTACAGCATCTCTGAGGCCATTGTATTATTCATTTCATAAGCAAACTTTTAATCAAGACTAGTAAGTCAGACACTGTGCCAAATTCTGAAATTAAAAAAAAAAAAACAGTGTCTTTCTTTAAATGTTCACTGTTGACAGAGAGAGAGAGACAGACAGAGAGAGGGAGAGCACATGCACACCAAAAAACATGGTATTATTGGTATGGGAATTGGTTTGTGCCTAGGGTTCAGTGAGATTATGAGTAGGGCACTATAATCTCCTGGCTTCTGTCACTTTCTCTGGCTCTTCCCTTTGAGTCTTTTTCTCATGCAGTCTACTGGAGGTTTTATTTGTATGATTTCTTTTAATCTTTACAATACCACCAGTAAGGCAGAGATTAGTAATTTAAAAAATAAGGAAACTGGGACTTAGAGGGATTTAAAAAATTGTCCAAAGATATACACCTAAAGGGAATTCAAAACCACAGCTACGTATCCAAAAGCCCAAAAGTACACCCTCATGTTTTGCAAATTGCCAAGAATGTTAAGGATATTTATCTCAGAAAATGAATAATACAGCCAGTCCTTTGCAAAAGGAAATAGCTTGAATTTTAAGCTCTTTTCTGAGTTCCAATAAGTAACACATCCAGTCAATTTGAACAGTTCACATCTTGCTTGGCAAACAATGAGTTATTTTACAATGGCTATAACAACAATTCAGAGTCAAACACAGCCCTTCATTTTGTTGGCTTGTGTTTGCTTTGGCGCCGACATGGGTCAAGCCACAACTCATGTTCCTTTCCCAGGAAGCCATTTTGTTTTCTCACATTAGAGCCTGTGTCCATATTCTTGGCTAGCTGCTGTTGGTGAAGCATTTTGTGGTAGCTCAAGTAAATGAAATTGCAGATTAGAAGATTAGACTGAAATTATACCATATTCAAACAAATCCTTCTTTTAGAAGGTAACAAATTTGATGTGGTACTACTTAATCTTGTTAATCAATGTCAAGGGTTACAACTATTATTATCTGATTTAATCTTTCAGCCAAGGTCAACTTTGAAAGGAATTAAAAATTTAATGGATTAAATCGGTGAAACACATGTTTAAAAGTAGCATGAGAGCAAACTTTATCAAAGCATATTTAAAATAACCAACTACCATTCAGAGCTGGCATTTCATGATCAGGTTTTAGTTGAAGGTTGTAAGTAAAGGCAGAATGATCTGGGGAAATAGAGTTGGAATTCAAACATTTACTACCACTGCTTGTTGAGGGGTAGAGGAAAGATAGTCATAAAAGTTGAAGTATAAATGTTGAGTTAGGTATGAACAATGCATTATGTGTGTTTGTGTGTGGTTTTCAATTCTTCACTATTCATTTTTCATTTTTGTTTCTCTATAATAAACATTCCCATCTTGAGATGTTGCCCCCAGGAATCAAGGAATAAAAACACTATTGGCATCAAATCTAAACCTCATAATAAATACATGTGAACATGTAGATAATTAGAAAACATTTAAATGTTTTCTCTCATTTGTATTACAGTGTATTTTTTTAATGTATTCCCAACATAAAACAATTCTCAGATATTTGAAGTCTTCTAAAGTTTTACCAAATATCCCAGAAGAAATGCTAAAATGAAATTGTACCTAATAAATTCTAGCAAACTATTTCTCAGAATTAATCTGATGGGACATAGTAAAAGAATTTTAATATTTTATGTATCCAACAATGACTTATTTTATTTTCCTGGTAGATTAATTGAGTCTGACCTCACTACTAAGAAATTCTTCTTCAAATAGTTTTTTTTCTTTTCTTTTGTTCTAGAAGCTTAGCCATGAATTTTCTGTATTAATTGTATTCAATATCTCCAATAGTTTTATTCATCTTATCTGATGAAAAAGGAATATAATCCTTTCTTATCTTAAACAACCATACCAATAATTATTTTAAGCAATTTTAAATACAAATACTTTTGAATACAAAAGAAAAAACAAACAAACAAAACATAGTTAGAGCTGTTAGGTGTTAAAATAAGAGCAAAATAGATTTAAAGCCTATTTTGGTGACCATAAGGTTAGGGATAGGGATAAGCCAAGTACATGAAAAACAACTCTCAAACACAAAATAATTCAGAAAAATTATCCGAAGTGCTATGGAAAATTTCTGTTAGGGTGTAAGCAATCAAGAAAGTTTCATGGAGAAGCTGACATGTAATTTAAAAAAATATTTGAGAGAGGAATAGGATTTAGAAAAAGATTGAAGACGAGGATTGTGGTCCAATAGGAAATGGTGTCAGCAAAAGATCTGAAAAAGAAAAAATAATCCCTCCATTTCCCTGAATAGATTATTGCCACTATCATGGGTGCAGGTTTATTAAAACGTGAGCTCTCTCTGGCTCTCTTTTTCTTGCCCTCTCACCATGTGATGCTCTCCACCACGTTATGATAGAACAAGAACGTATTCACAGATGCACCTCCTCAACTTTGGGCTTCCCAGCCTCCAGAACCATGAGCTAAATAAACTTCTTCTTTTTTTTAATATATAAATTATCCAATCTGTGGTATTCTGTTATAGCAAAAGGAAATTAACTTAGACCCTTCCATTGTCTTTTCCACAGCCACTACATGAGAATTTCAACAACAAATCATAGGTCTTGGTGCTAAGTAGTGCTGAGCTTTTGAGGACAGTTTACATAAGTTCAATTGCATAAATTAACCAATTATAAATACACAGTTATTGTTTTTCATAAAATAATTTATTTTATAAATTCTTAAATCACTTGCTATGGTGAGCAGAAAAAAGAGAGAACCACCCTCATTTCTGATACTAATAACTTATATTTTAGTTGGAAAGAAATGTACCCAGTTTGGAATACTATGTAGTCAAGATAAGAAAATTACAATTTGCCACATGCTTTCTATGTGCCATCCCAGAAACATAGCTCTCCCACTCATCCTTCAAGGTAGGTATTATCTCATTTCACAGATGGAAAAACTGAGGTTCAAAGGAGAAGTAATTTGTTCAAGCTTTACATAGCTGTAAAGCAGCTACACACACATTTGATTTTCCAACTATACCACACTGCTAATATAGTACAGATATCTTGAAGAGATACAGGAAACTACATAAGATGTTTTATTCAGAATGGGAGATTGCTAGGTAAAGTTTCATGGAAGAAATAGAGTCAACATAGTTCCAAAATCTTAGCTCTTCTATCTTTCATAAGTGCACTCCCTCTCTAAATAGTTCCTGATTCTCTGCTTTATGTAGTTCACACTGTGACACCAATCGTTGCCTTTGCGGAAAGTGTGATTTCTTCTTTCACAATCGCAGTTCCAGCACCTGATTGCATACAATGACTCTAAACTCTTGACTGTTCTACTTCATTCTTACCATGATCTCCCACAGAAGATGTAGTCTTCCACCATTGCCAAAATCCCCAGCCAGGAAGACCCTGCTCCAGGAAACAACACACAGTATACTCCTGTGTGTAATCCCCACTGCATCTAAAATGCTGTTGTTATAAAGACTGTGCATTCATAGCAATAAATAAGGAAGGAAAACACCATCAATGACAACAATAAAAATTGGTTAGGGAATCTAAGAAGGAATTTAAATTCCTTCTTTGACCTTTTCTATTTATCTCCCTGCATCTTGCACTCTTCAGGATTTTATGGATTAAAAAGAAAGCATGGTATCATAATGTATTTAAAGCACTGGGACATAGCAGATGTTAGAAAATTATATCCATTAATACCAAGAGGAGCACACCTTCAGGCAGGGAAGTTAAGACATGTATGAACCATATATGTAATTTAAGTGTCATAAAATTGAAACAAATTTTCTGTAATGTGGAGGACCTGGGAGCAAGCTTTCTATCACCCTATAGAGAAGACTCCTTAAACATGTGAAATACCCTTTTAGTTCCTGCCAGAAACCAACAATTGGTTGAGGCCCTTCTTGTTTGTTCCCATAAATTTAGATTGAATTTCTGATATTTGAACCCTGCCATAGATTTTATCTTTTTCCATTTAATCTGTGTCCATCTGTCCTGAATCTCTTGACCTTGCTCTGCCCCACTTACTTGCCATCTTCATCCTCTAGTTTGGCATGAATCTAGATTCTTCAGAGTGTCTAGTGTTTTACACACTATTTCTTTCCTGACAAACTTTTTTTTGTGACTTCTTATCTGAGTGCCTTTTGATCTCTTTTGTACATTTGGCCAAGTCAATCTCCAGTCCTGGTTCCTTTTATGCCATACTGCCCATGACCTTCCTATTCCTAGTTCCTATGTTGAAAACCAGACTTCAGTTATGCCACTTAGAATTCTGACTTTCTTCCCAGTCCTGCTCGTGGTAATTCTCAGATTCCTTGGCATCAGAAAAAGAGCTCTGAATGCTGGCTTCCCATTCATTCTCTGGGAGCCTGTAACACATTATTCTGGGCATCTGACCCAGAATGTGAACACTCATTCCTTATACTGCCTGGTCTTCTAATATCTATAACTCGTAAACTCCCTTCCTCCTACTGTGGTCTGGAAATCACCAAAAGCAGTCCTATTTGCCTATCCCCTAGGTTACAGGCTTTGACAAAGTGGCAATGACAACCTTGAAGTAGCAGTGACTTTCTGGATGGAAATAATTCCTCTTGGAATTGAAATGAAAAAGTGTATGTGGTCTCTTTGGATAATTATTTTCATTGGATCACCTAATTATTATACTGTGATGTTTAATTAGATTGATTAGAAGACAGTGGAGTGAGCACAAGTTTTAGAGTTAGGTTATGTTGTAAAATTTTTTTCAAAAGAGACCCTGACACCTACTTTGAATGGTTAATGTTAATTAATTAGTTTCCTAGGGCAGATGTAACAAATTAATCCAAACTGGCTGGCCATTAAGAACAAAAATCTATCCTCTCACTGTTCTAGAGGCCAGCAGTCTGAAATCAAGGTGTCAGCAGGGCTGGTTCCTTCCGGAGGCTCTGAAAAACAGTCCCAGCCTCTTTCCTAGCTTCTGGTGGTTGTTGTTGACTTGTAGGTAGTTATCACTACACTCTCTGCCTCTGTCATTACATGGCATTCATCCTGTGTGTATCTGTGTCCCTCTGTGTTTCTGTTTTCCCTGCATCTAAGGACACCAGTTATTGGACTAGGGTCATACCCTAATCCAGTATGACCTCAAATTAACTTAATTATATACATCTGCAAGGACCATATTTCCAAATAAGGTCACATGCTGATGATGTTCCAGGTGAACATAAACTTTGAGGAAACACTATTCAGCCAGTATATGAATATTAGTGAGAAGGATTATAAAGCACCAAGAAAAATGTCTAGCACATAATTAGGGCTTAATAGCTAGTAATTATTGTTACTTGTGGCTTATTAAATGGGATAGCTACCAATGAGTAGTAATGTTAGAGAGTGCTGAGCATGCAGAGAAGGCTCAGAGGAATATACCACAACCATGTCACTGTGTCTTTTTCACTGTGTCTTTTTCCCCAACCCCAATTTAAACTCTGTGCTCGAAGCAAATGAATCCAACCTAAATCAATCAGTTTACTCTAGTTTCTTGCAACCCAGAGTAGCACCACTAAAATATAAGCAGGAAATTAGCAGAGCCTTCTAATGTCTTGAATTAAATTTTGTCCCAAACCGCACTGCAGTTTGCCCCATTGTTCATTAGTAAAGGGAGGATCCATAACTGCTTCAAATTAAGCTGTGGGGTTCTTCTTGTTTGTTTATTTTAATTGCATGCTTTTCTCTGCTCAGTCCTTGTGGAGTCAATGGATGCTGCCTCTCTGTTACTTTCATAAATATTATCTGGGTGCTAAAATTGAAATTGTGACATATCTTAGATATAGGGGTTTTAAGGGAGAAAATACACTTTTTTTCCTCAAGAGTTAACTGTAATTGTGCTGGGAAATAAGAAACTGAGCTGGAAGAACTCAGAGAATCCCTCAAGCCAGGTGCTTCTATTTCTCCTTTTGGACTTGCTGCCATTCTCTCTCCCAAGTCAATTCCTAATTTGTTCCCCAATTCTTTCAAATCAGCCATTACTTCTTTTCCAAATTTTGAAAATATCTTTACTGCATATGTGACAACATGGATGGACCTGGAGGAAATTATGCTAAGGAAAATAAGCCGGGCACAGAAGGACAAATACTGCATGATTCCATGTATATGAGGCATGGAGAATAGTCATACTTCACAGAAATAGAGAGTAGGATGATGATTACCAGGGGCTGGGCAGGGGAAGGAAATAAAGAGTTGCCGTTCAATGGGTACTAAGTTTCAGTTATGCAAGGTAAACAAGTTTTAGAGATCTGCTGTGTAACATTGTGCCTATAATTAATAATTCTGCATTGTACATATAAAAATTTCTTAAGAGAGTAGATTTCATGTTAAGGGTTCTTATCATATTCACAAAAATTTAGCATCCACTATTTCATTGTCCAACAACATAAAACTGATTAAATAAGATATAAATTATAGTATATCCCCACACTAAAGTCAGTAAAAATAATAGACTATATATCAACAAAAACTTGTTGACTATATAACAACATTTTTGAATGATCTATACTGCCAGACATTGTTATAAAAGCCTTACATACATTATCTCATTTAATCATCACAACACTCCTATAAATTAAATATTATTACCATTCTCAGTTTTCAAATGAAGAAATGGAATGAAGAATGAATAAGTAACTTGCCCAAGTCACACAGCTGTAAATTGTATAGCTTAGGAAAAATATGGAAAAGCCAAGAAGGCACAAAAGTATAGAACGTTGTGTTAGCTTAAAAAAAGGAAATTACAAAACAAAATAAAAACAAAAATGTATGTTATTATTTCATTTTATTAAAACTGAATGGAGATAAATAGATTGTATTTTTAGAAAATACTCTTCAGACTAAAATAGTTAAGAGGTTAATTCTGGAAAATGAGAATAAGAGGTGGAGATACTTCAATTTTTTACTTTATACAGGTCTTATTTTTTTATTTTTATTTTTCTTTAGTTCATTAGCATGGTATTTATTTTTATTTTTTAGAGGGGCACAATTGTGATATTTTATTTTATTTTATTTTTTTATTTGTCCTTCCCCCCTACAGTGCACCCATCTCCATGAGCTGTGGGTTTACCTATCCCACCTGCTCCACCCTCCACCCCTCCCTGACTGGCACCCAGTGAGTATTACTACCATGTAAGCACCTTAGTGTTGATCAATCAGTACCAGTTTGATGGCAAGTACAGGCTTTATTGTTTTAAATTTTTCGAAATGAGTATGCTTTAGAATAAACAGATAATTAAAAGTTATTTTCACTACTTCTTTACTTTGATATCAGATTTTTGCTGTCGATACAGCATTTGTCTGATGTACCATAATACATTTTGAGGTCAAGTGGTGACTATATAGATAAATTTCTCTAAATACTTTATTCTTTCCAAGGATCAATTTGGACTACGAGGAAAAACTGCACACTTGCACTATGTTGTTTTACAATCTTGCGCATGCGTCTTTACTTTTTCTTTGTTGTTCCCCCATAAGTTATTCTATGACAAGATACCTCTACTCCACTTTGAGGGAAATTATAAGAAACAGCTTCCTGAAACACATTTTCGTATCTATCGAAAGAATGTTCTGGAAAACGTAGTTTAACACATTGTACCATACTTTCTCTCTGAGAAAAAGCCACAAAAACATTGCTCTAGATTCAATATTGAGAATTGTTTTACTCTTCTGAGTAAATGCCTTGGTCATATTGTGTGTACACTTTGAGATAGTTAACCAACCATAATTGTATCTTCATGATCTTCCAGAAATCTTAACGATGTATCTGTTTCCTATCACTAGAAAATAGACAATTTCCTGGCAGAATATGCTTTGTCCATTAATCGCTCTCTTGGTTTCATTTTGTTTTTCTCACCTTCTTTCCCCCAGGTTTGTTAGTTTATTTTTTAAAACCCATTTTTATTATCTTATTTGATAACTGCCTTAAATCTTTTTAGAACAAGGTGAAATAAAAAGAAAAAAATTTAAATAAATAAAAGTTCATTTAAACCTGTTGGTTTAAAGAAAACACTGTTGAATTAGGCCTGGTTGAATTTAAATACCTGTGATTTCTAAGAGGGTTATTAAAAAAAGGTTTAATTATGCACTTTTCCAATACACCCGAGATTCTATTCAGAGGGTACCATGGATGTCTTATAAATTGAAAGAAAAAATGAGACTGAAAAAATAAAAACCATTGTAATTGAAAAAAGTTATAGAGACCTAATTTTACAAAGGCTTTTTAGGCATTCTGTAGGGAAAATTGCATACACTCCACATTTTCCCTGGGAATTTAGAATTAGGAATAATAGATACACTATATTCAAATCAAGCAGTTTTGTATCCAAAAGATTCAGACTCAGAAGTACTTGTATCATTCTAAAAGCAAACGGTGTATTCAGTCCTGGTTGAGAGTAGGTGCTGCAAAACATTTTCATAAAGGGGCTTGTGCCTCTTTGAGGTAAACAAAAGACAATTCCCAGGAGCCACCAGGGTTTAAACAACTTCTGAATTATTTTAAGTAACATAAAAGGAACATTCCAAGAATGATATTTTAGAACATTTTTCTATTTGCCCTATTAATTTCTTCAGACGTCAGTTCACTAGGAGAAAGTAAAAACTTCTAAAATATAGTGCTGAATCTGTAATAAGGCTGCAACTTTACATTTAAATATTCCAAGTAAGTACATCAAGTTGCAAAAACATTAAAATATTCCTAGTACTTGTCTTTTTAAAAATGAGATTTCCCAAGCTAAAGCCCAATAGGAGAGGAATGATTGCCCCATATTTTTCCCATCTCTAATGCCGAGGATCCTCCTCCTTTTGTATAATAAAAATGTGGTTATCATCTTGAGTTGTCAGCATACGTAATGCCATGTAATTGTCATCACATGCCACAAAATGTAGATAAATATGCTTTTAAATTATTATTTTCCAGCTGCAAGGCCCATTATAACTTAACCACAGAAGTTGTTGGTACTATACTGCCATTCTGGCTGTTATGTTACTACAACTAATTGCACCCAGCATGTTAAAACTAAGAGTGTTTGATCATTATCATTGTCATTTCTGAAGTATCAGGGCATGGGCACAGCTTTTGTTAGCCTTATAGCATTGACAATTAAAGATATTATTGTAACTTCACATTTAGAAATTCAGTGGGAAAACACTATTTCATTTTAACACATAATCAGTTGCACATAGGAGGCAGTTAAACATTGAAACAGTGCAGAAAAAAAAATTGCATTCTGGTTGACAAATATAATGACTGAAATGCATTAAATTTCATTCCCATGAACTTCTGCAGGATTTTAGGATCAAGCAGATATATTTTCAACTGATCAACTCCTGCTTTCAACTGGTTTCAACTATTTAAATAATTCAATAATACACTTGCAAAAATGGATTTGACATACAAGTCTATAAAAACCTACACAGGTATTAAAAGTCCACTTGTCATCAATTTTGGGAACTGAATTTCATACTCTGATGAATTCCTAGTTTATAACTATTTGGCTAATCAGCATGAAAAAGTGAAAACCTTATTTCTAAAAAAGGTACTTTATTATTAAAGTAAATGAAGAATATCCACCAAGCTACCAACTTCATCAAGTGGAGATAGATACCCAGTCTGAATAATGTAATGAGAAAAAAAATATTTCAAAGGCCCAAATTATTGTTCCATAGGCTATAACTCTAAGGTAATGCTACTTACCATTGAAGCCAACTGAACATCTTCATTTTGGAAAATTGTACTTAAAATATAAAAAAAGATTGATTAATTTTCTTTTACCTAATCAGAAATGTTTAGCACTAAAGCTCACAATTGCATGTGTAGTCACTAAAAAAACGAATAGTAGATATTGTAAGATTATATTATTATGTTAAAATAAGCCAAACTATATTTTCAAAATGTATTGTAAAACTTCACACTACTCCACACTATTAAAAACAATGAGTGAGATGAAATGGTGGCAAATAATATTTATACATTCCCACTTGGATGGCTCCATATTTCACTACTCTATAATAAGTTTTTCCTCAGCAAAAATTCTCTACCTTTATTTATTGGTTTAAATTGATACTGACTTTCAAATGCTTCATGAGAAATGTGATTAATTATGTGACCCTTAAATAAAAAGTTTTCAGGCTGGAACTTATAGGAAGCAGAAGCTAAGTGGCTTTTGTGTAGTCTACAAATTATCTCAACAGTTTTTTTTCTCAATAGCTTCTGGTGTTCATAACATGGAGGAAGATCTATTGTTTCAACATGTTGAATTTGTTTTTAAATAACTAGTATTGGCTCATGCTCTATCCAGGAAAATATAAGAGGTGCTAGATCACTGTCATTTTTTATAATTGAGTAGTATTCCATGGTATACATATACCATATTTTATTAATCCACTCATGGATTGACGGCCACATGGGTTGTTTCCCCATCCTTGCTATAGTGACCTGTGCTGCCATAAACATTCAAGTGCAGATGTCTTTATTATAGAATGACTTTTGCTCCTTGAATGGAAGAATAGGCACCACATGTACGTGCCATCAAACTGGCACTGACTGATCAACACTAAGGTGCTCACACAGTAGTAATATTCTTTGGGGGTAAGGGGTTGGAGGTGGGTAAACTCACAACTAATGGTTGAGGTGAGCATTGTGGGGGGAAAGGGCACGTCTCAAATCATGGTTGAGATGTGGCAAAGTCATAACATGTAACCAAAATGTTTGTACTCCTATAATTTCCTGAAATTAAAAAATAAATAACTAAATAGTATATTTTGTATTATATTTCTTTTTATTGCTATTTCATAATTTAAAATATAGCCAATTGAATGTGATGAAAGAATTTTGAAAAAAGAATGTTATGTTTTGAACATATATTTCCAAAGTTGAAATTTATTTTTTTCATGTACTCTGAGCAATATTTAATAATTTGAAGGTACTCAGTAGGCAGTAACTCCTAAGGATTATGCTATAGATTAACCCTTTGCTTCCACCTATAAAAAGAGAATGTAAATCAATATGAAAATGAGTAATCAGAAAATTATAGTTTTCTTTTGCTTTTTTAAGGAAAATGCTTTTTAAATAAAAGTCTGGAAGATAAATAATAAAGTCCGTTTTATTAAATATCATTAAATCTTTGAAAAGCTTCCATACACCTCTCAGTCAATGGTTTTGAAATGAAATTTTGCAACCATTATGTCACATTATTAATTATATCTATTTCTTTAACTTAAAAGTTATAGAATGTGTTCTCTAATATAGAGTTAATTTCAGCTTAGTTCAGCAAACATTGGTTATTACTGTGAACCAGGAATTGTGCTAGGCAATAGTGAAGAAAAAGACATGGTAGAAAATGTTCTGTCTTCTAAGAACTTCCTTATATGGATCCACAAAGCTATGCATTTTAGCAAGGTATCTACAGAACACTGACTAAAGGCAAGCCTAAGGGAATCAGAAGCATGCATGCAATGACAATTACTGCACAGAAATTAGGATAAAGCAGTATGGTTAAGCCCCTCTAAATCCCAGATACTATGCTGAGAAGACAAAGTTCTCTACTTCCAAAAGAAACAGAGAGAGAAGTCTGAGAACAGATTCATAGATAGGAAATCACACAAGCACTGGGGAAAGTGTCTCACAACTGAAGTTGTAAGTTTAGGAGGGTTTGGAAATCCAACATATGGGAGAGTGGGTGGCATCCACTCTCCTCATTCTCCAGATGGACAATCTGAGTTCATCTTGATAAACTCAACTCCCTTTAAATGGATATATAGAAAGACAGGTACAATAGAGCTAATTCATTTTAGATCTGACTCTCATTAAGTCTATGTCTTAAATTTAAATCATTATAAGATAATTTCATTTATCCCAGGAAATAAGTGCTTATTCTTATGGATAAAACAATACCAGCATACAGTGGAGCATTTTAGATCTTTGGATTATTCTGTATATTTCAGTATATGCTGGTAGAAAAATTTAAAATAACTTGAAGGATTGATTGACCTCCAAAATAAAAACAATGGTGAAGCTGATGTTGAAGAGATAGAAAAAGAATATTTTGAGCTAAACCTTGAAATATATTAAAAACATTGAAATATATTTATAAAGTAATTTTCTTCCAATAAGTTCTAAATAAGTTGTTCCCAAATATATCATGCATCTAAATCAGTTGGAGAACTTAAAAAATATAGGTTTCTATGATGACTAATTTTGTGTCAACTTGACTGGGACAGGAGGTGCTGAGATCCAATATTATTAATATTTCTGAGTGTATCTGTGAGGATGTTCCCAGGTGACATTAACATCTTAATTGGTAGTCTGAGTAGAGCAGATTGCCCTTTCTAAGGAGGGAGGGTATTATTCAAACCATTGAGGGTCTGAATAAAACAAAAAGGCAGAGAAGGGGAAATTTATTCTCTCTGCCTGATCACTTGAACTGAGACATCAATATTCTCCTATCTTTAGCTGTGACTCACACCACTGCCCTCTAGTTCTCAGAATGACATCATCAGCTTTCCTCTGTCTCCAGCTTGTATAGGGCAGATTATAAAACATTTCAGTCTCCATAATCATTTCAGTCAATACCTTATAATAAGTCATGTGTGTGTGTGTGTGTGTGTGTGTGTGTATTGAAATACAGTTGTCCCTAGGTATCTATGGAAGATTCATTGCAGGACTCCCCGCAAATGCCGAAACCAACAGGTGCTCATGTACCTCATATAAAATGATGTGATATTTGCATATAACTTGCATCCTCCTGTATACTTTAAATCATCTTTAGATTACTTATAATACCTAATACAATGTAAATGCTATACAAATTGTTGGTATTCTATATTGTTTCAGGAATAGTGAAAAGAAAATAAAAGTCTGTACATACTCAGTAGAAATGCAATCATCCATTCTTTTTTAATATTTTTTAATCCACAGTTCCTTGAATCTACAGATGTAGAACCCATGAATATAGAGAGCTGACGGTGTATCTCTTATTGGTTCTGTTTCTCTGGACGTCCTGATTAATACAGAAATTGGTAGAAGAAGTTAGGTACTACTATAACAAATACCTGGAAATGTGGAAGCAGTTTTAGAACTGGGAAATGGTTAGAGACTGGAAGAATTTTGAGATACATGCTAGAAAACACCAGTATTGCCATGAAGGGAGCTTTAAAAGCAGTTCTGGAAACTAATGGCTCAGAAAAAAAGAGGAGAGCCATAGAGAAACCTTTCATTCTCTTAGAGAATACATGAATAATTATGTATGTTTTCCTAGATATATAGGTGGTAGAAACCATTTTAATGAGGTCTCAGATGAAAATGAGGAACGTGTTATTGGACAAGAGGGAAAAGGCAATTTTTATTATAAAGTGGCAATGAACTTGTCTGAATTGTGCTCATTTTCTAGTGCTCTGTGAAAGGCAGCACTTGGGAGGGATGAAATTGGATATTTGGCTGAGGAGATTTCTAAGTAAAGTGTTGAAGGAGCAGCTTGGTTCCTCCATGTTATTTATAGTCAAATGCAAGAGGAGAGAAATGAATTGAAGATGGAATGGTTAAGCAAAACAAACAGGAACTTAAAGATTTGAAAAATTCTCGACCTGTCCAAATTACCAAAAATGAACAAGCATGTTTGAAAGAGAACACTAAGAATGTAGCGGAATGAACATTTGATAAAGAAATTAGTGTGAGTGTGAGCCACAAAACTACCCAGAGCCAGAGCATAGGGAGTGAGATCCCCACCTAGCAGAGCCCTGGGGCATAAACCCCACCCAGCAGAGCTTCCCAGGAAGGACCTCCACATCAGTGGGACTGGAAGATAGAGGATTGAGCCAAAGAGTAGTATTCTGAAGCCTTAAGATCTCAAAGAGTTTGCCTTATTAGATTTTGGACACGCTTGGGACCCAGCACCCCTTCCTTCTTTTCTATTTTTTTTTTTTTTTGGAATGGGAATGTGTATCCTCTGCCTGTCTCACCATTGTATTTTGGAAGCACAAACTTATTTATCTTCATTATATTAACAGCTGGAGAGGAATTTTTCTTCAGGATAAATCATACCTTGAGTTTCACCAATATCTAATTTAGATAGTATGTAGATGAAACTTTGGACTTTAGATTTTAGAGTCTACGTTGATAGGAGCTAAGACTTTAGGGGCTTTGGAGATAGAATGAATGCATTCTGCTTGTGAATTCAGATGAGTCAGGAGCCAAATGCTGTGGACTGAATGACAGTGTCCCACCAAAATTCATATGTGGAAGCCCTGTTCTTTAAGGTGATGGTATTTGGAGGTGGGGCCTTTGGAAGTTAGTTAGGTCATGACAAATGGAGCCTTCATAAATAGGATCATCGCCCTTATAAAAAGATATGTGAGAGAGTTAATCTTTCTCTCTGCTTCACGAAGATATAAGAAAGTGCTCATCTGAAAGCCAAGAAGAGAGCCCTAACCAAGAAATGAATTGGCCAGCACCTTGATTTGGACTTCCCAGACTCCAGAACTAAAAAAAGTAAATTTCTGTTATTTGAGACACCTAGTCCATGATATTTTTTTTATAGAAGTTCAAACTGACTAAGACAATCTCTAAACCTACCCCGGACTTCGTATATCTGAACTACCATAATAAGTGGGACTGAGAGACTATACCTTTTACAAAGCTCTTTAGATGATTCTGAGGCACAGCTAGTTTTGGAAGCTCTAATATAAATGATGCTGCCTGTTAGTGATAAAATATGAGTTTCAAAAGAAGATTGTTTTGTGAGATCTATTACTTAGTGCAGATGTAGCAAGTGATAAAAGATAATTTAGAGATAAGGAAATAAATGGAACACGGAAATTAAAACAAAACATATTTTCTCCAACTAGGCCTTTGGATATAATAGTTATTACTAAACATATAATTAGATGCAGATGTAATATGAAGGAATAATAGAAAACAATGGAAGAGGAAGAATTAGTATAGGAGAAAATTCAGGTTGTAAAAATAGGAGATACAGAAAATGTAATTTAATAGTGGTTGTTTATATTATCTATAATTATCTATTATCCAAATGAAAAATAAATTCATACTTCATGTATCATTCTACATGATTTGTACTTAACAATATGGCATAATAATCTTACCATTTTATTGATGTCATATCCCCATTTTTCTTAGTGCTAGAATAGTATTATTTCATTATACTGAAGTACCATAATTTACTTAACTAATTCCAACATCAAATAGGAAAACAGGAAAATTATAAGAACAAGTCAGTCACTTCTAGGGTTTTTGTGGCCAAAAAGCACATGAAAAAATATTCAGCTGCCTTAATAATTTTATTGAATATCAAACCAACAATCATATATGATTTCTCATCAAGCAGATTTATCAAATATCAAAATTACTTATAATTTTGGGCCAGAGTTTGGAGAAGTGGTAATACTCAAATGATATTGGTTGGAATATAAATTGAAACAGTAGATGTTAATAGATGTACAACTTCATTATAAACATTGAAGCACATATTTGAAATGTATTAAAAAGAGCTATTAACAGTCTTTCACTTGCCCTAGCTGTCTTATTCTCAGGGAAGAGATTTTTCCAACATTTCTGATTATAGTTCATATGATGGTTATAACCATACTACAAATAATAGGCTTTTATCTCAGTGTATAGATTTATAGTCTTTAGATAGCGTCCAATGTCTCCCTCCTTTGAAAGATGAGACTTTAGTCACTTACAAACTTCTGAACTACTCTTCCAAATTCTAGTAAAACATTTTTTCTTCTATTGGTTATCTTAATAACTATAAATAGTAAACTTAAACCTCTGCCTATTTTTTCATCAACCTTAGATAGTATTTCTGAAATTCCTATTATGAAAATGAGAAAAATTGGGCCCATGAGTTATGCTCCACATTTTACTGTTGCTATTATACCTTAACTTATGAAGATACACATTAGTAGTTTTATATACTTTAAATATATTCTATATAGATAAAGTTTATAGAATTTATATATAATTTGTTATGGTTTTTAGGATTTTTATTTCAAAATATTACAGGGGTACAAATGTTTTTGGTTATGTGTATCAATTTTGTTTTGCTTGAGTCAGGGTTATAAGCGTGACCATCATCAAGATAGTGTTCATTGTACCCACTAAGTAGGTTTTTGCCCATTTCTTCCTCCCCCCTCCTCCCTGCTTGATTTCCACTGAGTTTTACTTTCTTATGTGCATGTGTGCTTATGGCTTAGTTCCAATTTAATAGCAAGTTTATGTGGCGTTCGTTTTTCCATTTTTTAGAAAATAGGATGTTTTTCCATTCTTTAGGAAATCCTACATCCTTCATGTAAGATAATGGTCTCTAGTTCCATTCAATTTGTTGCAAAAGGCACTCATTCATCATTCTTCATGGCTACACAATATTCTATAGTATACATATACCACATTTTGTTAATCCACTCATGAATTGATGGGCACTTGAGTTGATTCCACATCTTTGCAATTGCGAATTGTGCTACAATAACATTCAAGTGCAGTTGTCTTTTTCATAAAATGACTTTTTTTTCCTTTGGGTAAATACCCAGTAGGGGCATTGTTGGATCAAATGATAGGTCTACTCTCAGTTCTTTCAGGAATCTCCATACTGTTTTCCATAGAGGTTGTACTAATTTGCAGTCCCACCAACAGTATATAAGCTTTCCTTTCTCTCTGCGTCCATGCCAGCAACTATTGTTTTCAGATTTTTAATAAAAACCATTCTAACTGCGGTAAAGTGATATCTCATTGTGGTTTTAATTTGCATTTCTCTGATAATTAGTGACATTGAGCATTTATCCAAATGTTTATTGGTCATCTATCTTCTTTTAAAAACCTTCTGTTCATGTTTCTTGCCCACATTTTAATTGGGTTGTTTGTTTTTCTTGCCAATTTGCTTGAGTTTGTTGTAGATTATGGTTATTAGCCCTTTATCAGATGTATAGCTTGTGAATATTTTCTCTCACCTATAGGTTGTCTATGTGTTCTATTGATTATTTCCTTGGCTCTGCAGAAGCCTTTTAATTTAATCAAGACCCATTTATTTATTCTTGTTTTTGTTGTGATTGCCACTGGAGTCTTCTTCATAAGTTCTTTACCAAAGCTGATATCTAGAAGAATTTTTCCAACATTTTCTTTTAGAGTTCTTATGGTTTCATGTTTTACATTTAAGTCTTTTATCTATCTTGAGTTAATTTTTGTGATCAGTGAGAGATATGAATCCTGTTTCATTTTGCTCCATGCAGCTACCCACTTTTCCCAACACCATTTATTGAATAGTGCTTCTATGTCCCAGTGTGTATTGTCTGCTTTGTCAAATCTCAGTTGGCTGTATGTGAATGATTTTATATCTGGGTTCTTTGTTCTGTTCTATTTGTCTATGTCTCTTTTTTGTGTGCCAATACCATGCTGTTTTGGATACTATACAGTTATGGTACAGTTTGAAGTCTGGTAATGTGTTGCATCCTGCTTAAGATTGCTTTGGCTGTTTGGGCATTTTTCTGGTTTCAAACAAAGCATAGAATTATTTTTTTTAGGTCTGTGAAATATGACATTGGTATTCTGATGGGGATTGCACTGAATCTATAAATCACTTTGGGCAGTATGGACATTTTAACAATGTTGATTCTACCTATCCATGAGCATGATGTGTTTTTCTATTTGTTTGTGTCATCTGCAATTTCTTTCCTCAGTGTTTCATAGTTCTCTTTCTAGATCTCTTTCACCTTGTTGGTTAAGTATATTCCCAGGTATTTTATTTTCTTTGTTGCACTTGTTAATGGTATTGTCTTTAATTTTTGACTGTTGTTCAAAGGTGAATATACGAACTAACAAGATCATAAGCATTCACTTTTCTTATACCACAGCAATTGCTCAGGAATTCTTCCATATTCTAGATTGCTTTATGTTTGGACTATAAGTATTTTAACAGATTTTATTGCCTTTTATTGTGATAATTTTAATATAGGTTTAATGAACTAAAATTGAAATAACTCAACTATATACACATATACTGATAGAAAATATATATAACTACATTTGAGAGTCCTAAGGCTAAGAAATACATTCTTTTCAAATTATCAGCTGCTTCTACCTCGATAGTAGTATGGATTAATAAGCAAAGGAAAGAAGCAGAAATCAGAAGTCATCCATTCTTTACATAGCTGTCCCTCATATTTTTTACACAATCTGGAAAAGCTTAATTTTAATATCTTTAATTCTTTGCATCTACACATAAGATTGCAAAATGAGAATCGCAAATAATTAAACATAAATGATTGAAAGACACTTAAAAACACAAATTGAACTAAAAATCTTCCTCCCTGTAAGCCAGATCTCAACTGTATTTTAATCCCATATAAAATAGCACATATTTATGTTTTGAAGACAGCATAGTGCTTCAAAGCATAGTACTTATTTATATTTCAACTGCTTAATTCCTTCTAATGGTTCCCCGTTTTATAGAAATATGCACCTTCCCCATCCTGGCTTATAAAGCATTGCAAAATATTGCCCATGTTCTTTCTTTAGCCTCTTCCCTCAGACTTTCCACATCACTCTATCTTTTCCAGCCACATTGGCCTTCTTTGTTTCCTCCAAACCAATAGTTTGCTCTTTCATAAAACCCTTTGCTCTAGTCATGACCTCTGATGGTAGATATGCCTCATCCTCAGTTTTTGCTCAGCTGTCTCCTGCTTTTTAGTCAGATCTCAGATAACAATCAGCTCCAGCAGCAAGGGTCTCCCAACTAGACAGCCAATGTAGACATCCTGACATGGATCATCATATTGCCCATTTTAATTATTTGTATTGTGTACATCACTACCCAGTGTTTTTGTTGCTTGATTTGTTTTTATCTATTTTCTATCCATCCATCAATGTCCCCCCAAAATATGCAAATTCTATGAAAGTAGAAACATATCACAGTCACTAATATAAGCCCAGTGCTTATGTGATATGCAGGTGCTATGGCTCCTTCCTCATGAACAGGATTAGGCACCCTTCTAAAAAGGCTTGACAAGCGAGTTGGTTGTCTCTTGCTTTTCTGCCTTCTGCAATGTAAGGACACAGCAAGTAAGCCCTTGCCAGGTGCCCTCCAGAACTGTGAGAAACAAATTTCTGTTTTTTATAAATTGCCCAGTCTGGTATTCTCTTATAGCAGCACAAACAAAGAAAAGACAGAAATTAGTACTGAGGAGTAGGGTGCTGCTATAACAAGTACCTGAAAATGTGGAAACAGCATTAGAACTGGGTAATGGGTAGGTGCTGGAAAAAGCCTGTATGGCCATGAATAGAGAGCATTAGAGATCATTCTGCAAGGGATTAGAAGACGAGAAGAGCTGTAAGGAAAACCTCTGTCTTCTTAGAGATTACTTCAGTGGTTGTGACAGTGGGGAGTATTCTGATGAGGTCTCAAATGGAAATGAGGAACAAGGTATTGGAAAGTGGGGGAAAGGTCATCTTGTTATAGATGGCAAATAACTTGGCTGAATTATGTGTGTGTTCTAGGAATTTATAGAAGGCCAAACTTAATAGTAATGAACTAGGATATTAGGCAGAAGAAACTTCTATGCAGCAAAGTGTTCAGCGTGCTGCATGGTTTCTTTTTACTGATTATTGTAAAGGATGAAAAGAGAGAAATGATTTAAAGACAGAATTTATAACTAAAAGTGAAGCAGACCATAAAGATTTGGAAAATTCTCAGATTGGCCATGTAAGGAATAAAAAAGTATGTTTAGGAGAGAAATCTAGGGTGTGTCCAAGCTACCATTTGACAAGATTCATAGGGTTAGAAGGAAGCCAGGTGCTACTCATCAGGACAATGGGAGAATGACCCCAAAGACATTTCAGAGATCTTTAGGGCTGCCATACCCATCATAGTCCCAGTGTGCTAGGGTCTTGAGGTCATAATGGTTTCAAGGATAGGCCCAGGGCATCTATGGGACTTAGTTGCCCAGAACCTGCTGGGGTCTCTGTCCCCTGCATTCAAGCGCAACACTTCTCAGCCACCTCAGCTATGGCTCAAGCCAGTCCAGATGGAGCTTGGGCTGCTGCTCCAGGGAATGTAAGCAGTGAGCCTTGGTGGTGTCCATGTGGTGCTAATTCTGTAGGTGTGCAGAGTGTAAGAGCTATGGAAACATGGTGGCCTCCACCTTGATTTCAAAGGATATCTCAGACAGTCTGAGAGCCTAAAAAGAGACCTGCCCCAGGGATAGAGCTACTGAAAACAGTCCTCATAGGGCAATGTTTAGTGCAGCTATGGGAGCAAGCCCATCCCCAAAACACCCTTACCTGTAGAGCTACCAACTTATAGCACCAGGCTGGGTAAACCACAAGACTTCAATGTGTGAGGGCTGAAGCCTGAGCTATGCCCAGCAAAGCCATGGGAGCAGAGCTACCAGAGGCCTTGGGGGCCTAACCCCCACCCTAATGTATCTAGAAGGTGGGACAAGGAGTCAAAGAAGATTATTCTCAAGCCTTAAGATTTTATATTTTTAGCTTTGTTGGGTTTTTAACTTACTTGGGACCTGTTATTCCTTTCTCTTTTTTTCCTTTTATTTTTCCTTTTTGGAATAGGAATATCTATCTTATGCCTGTACAACCACTGCATTTTGGAAGCACATAAACTTGTTTGATTCCACATGCTTACAGATGGGGGGATATTTGCCTCAGGATGAACCACACCTTAGTCTTACCTATATCTAATGTAGATGATACTTAAGGCTTTAGAGTTGATGCTGGAATGAGTTCAGAATTTGGGAGCTATTAGGATGGAATAAATGTATTTTGTATGTGAGAAGGACAAAAATGTGGGGAAATCAAGAGCAGAATACTATGGTTTGAATGTGTTCACTCCAAAATTCAGGTGTTGCCCATGTAATAATTAGAAGTGAGGCCATGAGGGCTCCTCACTTGTGAATGACATTAAGTGCTCTCGTAAAGGGGCTTGGCAGAGGGAGTTTTCTCTCTTTCCCTTCCACTTTTTACTAGGTGAGGACATACAAGAAGGTCCTCAGCAGATGTCAGCACCTTGTTCTTGAACTGCCTCCAGTATTGTGAAAAATAAATTTCTGTTCTTTATAAATTACACATTCTCTGTTATTTTGTTATAGGAGCACAAATTGACTAAGACAGCAGGCAATAAATATATAATTGTTGAATAAAAAATGAGACATGAAAGAATGAATACTTTAGTTCCTCCTTCCTGATAACATGTCATAGAGAGCCTGCCCATTTTATCTTCTACTGGCCATACCTGTATTTGTCTTTACTTCATCATTCTCACTACCTTCTCCTGGAGCTTTAACAACCTCCAGTTCACGGTGATCTCAGGAGTGCTCTCCCATCTACTCTAAGTCACTTATGTCCCTCTCTTCTTTGGAGTCCATAATCCAGAAAGCCTGTGAAATTCAGTTCCAATGATAAGTACTCCAAATACCATGTTCTTACTCCAAGTATCTCAGAAAGGAGGTAGCATGAAATCCAAGAGGCAAAAGGTAGGCTTGGCTCTGGAATACTCTCCTCTGCCCAGAGCCATATTTTAGATCACTGTAGAGAGAGAAGATACTTACTGGAGACCTGCATGTTTGCACTCTGCAGGAGAAGAAACTGAAGAGGCACCTGTTCTATATCATTGCACCATCAGGATAATCTAAAAAATTATCCATCACTTATTTAAACTAATTTGTATCCACGACCAAAGACTGTCTTCCACAATCAATCACACTGCTTTGAGTTGTTGATGGATTCTCAAAATCAAAGAGAAACTAAATAGAAATAGCCAGAGAAATATGGTATCTGTGTTGGGCCACCAAAATCAAGCCTCTGATGTGATAGTATTTAAACAAGGACTTCTAAACAGAAATTCAGTAAAGGAGATGACCCTGAGTTCTGTGGCAATGTAGACTTAATTTCTTTCACAATACATAATTCATTGCAGGTTCATTGGGTTTCCAATTATTGCATGATTTTAATGTGGATGACTCTGAGCAAAATCTTTCAGGAAATAAACTGGAATGAACATAAATGGACCCATATTTCTTAATATATGTAGACATCCTATTAACTTATAAGTAGTTGTATCTATGACAAGGAGGATCTGTTTCACATTGTCCTGTGGTAATTTACATATAGGATAAATGACATAAATTCCTGGATAGAAGTACAAATTTAATATTTAAAGATCAGATCAAAAATCCAGGAGACTTGGCAGACTAGAAGACAAATTAGAAAGTTAGAGCTATTAAATAACATCAATCTTTCTGAATCTTAAATTTTATTGTACTTTGTAGTTTACAAAAGTAATTCACATTCTTCATCCTATTTTATTTAGACCTCACCAAACTCTATGAGGTTTAAATAAAGATTTTATTATGTATATTTTACAGATCTTGAACAACCTGATAGTAATAGGGTTGAGGTAGGTAAATTAATTTAAGCTCCATATTTTGGCTTATGGTGCATTTCCTAGGTGCCTTGAATGTGCCGGTCAGCATAATAGATAGAGAATCAAGGATAAACAGGACTGGATTCCTGCTTAGGTCTGATAAGGGAGGCAGATGACTACATATTTTCAATTAAATGTAATAAATGCTGGGTGGAGGTGATTATATCTATTAATTGTCAAAGCAAGGAATTGAGCATGTCTCTGTAAAAGTTTGTGATCATGGAAGTATACTGTAATATATGTGGTTTAGCTATCTGTTTTCACCCAAAGTCTGATATAATCTTTACTCTGAAAATCAAATTGACTCATATGACAAAGACCTTCTTTCGAAAGGAAGATCTCATATTAACAATAAGAAGCTTACATGCTCTCTGTTCAGGATTTTTACAATCAGAAAGATGTAAAGGAGGGTCACCATCTATCTATTTTGCCCAGGACTCAGAAGTTTAGCAGGACTAAACCTGCAGTGCTAAAATCTAGAAAATCCTGGGTGAACTAGTTACATATTTAAGTCAAGATTAAGAAACATATAACAAGTTTTGTTTTTTAACTCAAATCATTTTCAGTTAGACTGAACCCCTTGGTTTAGATCTATTTTCCTCCAGATTAGGTTGGATTACAGAGAACAAAAAGGAAGAGGAAATCAAATAATAACATTACTTTATATTTGTAGAGCATTTAAGATTTATGAAAATTGATCACAAGCTTGATAAATTGCCCCATGTGAGTTTCAGAACACTGACATGGACAGGTATCTTTATCTCCATTTTATAGATAAAGAAGCAGACTCAAAGATATAAGAAGTTCGGTCAAGGTCATAAAATTCTTAAGTGCCAGGAAAATAACCCTAGAATCCAAGACTGGGCAAGGATCTTAAATTACTTCAACTTTTGGCAGTGGAAAGTAGTCAGAGTATATAATATAGCCTAGCTCACCCAGTCAAAAACCATTATTCATGAGTATTAGCATATGTACTTAAAGTGAAATCAGTAGGAAAACAAAGAAGTGACAAAACCTCAAAGTCAAGTGGAAGTTTATAAGAGCTAGGAACACACTTAACTGCTGAAGGGCAATTTAACCAAAGGATTGGTGCATGCCCGACTTCTCTGTAGTGCTTAACTTTATAACTGACTATCTTTATTGCTGTGTTGCAGCTGTACTAAGTATCAACCCCCGTTGGTGCTTTGGAAAGTACAAAGCAAGCACAATAGAGATATAATGTTTTATGATTACTTTTAAGTTTATGTACATCAGGTCAAGATTCCCAGCACCTGGTGCCTTGTCACTCTCAGGCCGAAGTAAAAATTCTGGTTACTTTTCCACGTGTGAATGAATCAGATATTCCTGCTCTCAATGTTTCTGGGTCCAATGCCATATTTACCTCACTCCAATGCTGGCGTGGCCCAGTGTGCAAGAATTTCTCCTACATTAGTAGTTTTCCTACCTTCCTGATTTCTAAAGCTCACTGTAGGCAGAGCAAAACACACACACACACACACACACACACACACACACACACTTCTGTCGTATATCCAACTATAAATTTTGATCACAAAAAAACTTTCATATAAATTTTACCATTAAAAAGTTCACATTAACCAATGATTTTTTAAGAATGATAAAAATAAAAAACCTCAAACTGAGCCTTTCATCCATTCAAATTCTCTTTAATTTCCTGTTTCAACTGAATAGAGGTTTACAGTTAGAAAGGAAACTGTTAAGGTTTAAGAATATTCACCACATTCACTTCTGTTAAATTTAGAATCTGTCTATATAATTAGTTGCTCAATACCTAAGAAAAATTGTCAAAGACCCAGTCCATAAGCAGGAAAAGCCATCCTAATGAATTTCTTTCCTTTTGCTAGGAGATATTTTTTACTCTTATGAAAATATAAAAAATATCTGCAATTATGAAGATCTTTACATCTATAAGTTGCCAAATGGTATTTTTTTTTTGTTAAAATCAGTATGTTTTGAAATTTTCATATAATTGCCTAGACAGTGATGAAATTCAAGGTTGAGAGTGTATTTAAATAACTAATCAGTAGTTTTCATTCATTCAGTAAGTGTGACAAAGATGCTAGCTGTCCATAATAGAATCTATGTTACTCTTCTTTAATACAGCAGTTGTTGCTGGAAGTCAGCTTCCCAGGCAATGAGTACATTTCACAGCAACCTCTTGCATAAAGATGTAGTCAAATGACCAGTTCACACCAATAAAATATGAGAAGAATGGTGTGTGTTATTTCTGAGCTTGTTATAAACATGCCAGTGCAGATGTCTTTTTTATAGAATGTCTTTTTTTCCTTTGGGTAGCTCTCCGGTAAATAGGATTACTGGATCAAATGGTGGTTCTACTTGTATCTCTTTGAGGTATCTCCATATTGCTTTCCATAGAGGTTGTATTAGCTGGATTTTTAAAGAAGTAGGTGTACCTTCTTTACTCTGTCTCCTTCTGCTTGCTGGACCTTAGTGGATGGTGGAGCCACAGATGGAAATATCTTGTCCTGAAACAGTATGTGGAAGGCTACCACTAAGCAGTAATACCCTCAATGGACTAGTTCAATTCCATGACTTAGAATTAAACATCTGTTATGTTAAGCCACTGAAATTTTTTGTTTCCTTTATTTCCATAGCTAGCACTACTGTAACTGAATACTCTAGGAAAATAAATTTTCATTACCAGAGTCCATTTTTTTGTCCATAAAAATATAATGTTTGAAAAAACCAAATCAACCCGCAAGCTCTTAATTAGGTATAGACACAACTAGGTCTCATCTGTCCTTCGTGGTTAACCACATAGTACTGCCTCCTGCCAGGTGGCATTCATGCAAGCTACCCTCTTACACTGGAACATCCTGTTCCCTTCTGACTTAAGCTAATCCTACTTGTCTTTCGGATTTCAATTGAACTGACCTAAATCAATTCTCTTTCTTAGTGGCTATCATGGTATAAATGGAATTTTATAATTATTTGATATCTGTTGTCCTCACTACACTGTAAGGTTTTTAATTGCAGAAATAGATTTTTTTTGTTTTGCTCAGTATTATATCATCATGCCTATCACACAGTTCAATACATAGTAGTCCCCAAATAAGCATTTGTTAAATGAATATAATGAATAAATAGTTCAGTGTGCATAAAGGTATAGTCAAATGACCAGTTCACACCAATAAAATATGAACAGAATTGTGTGTGTTATTTCTGAGCTTGAGTTTTTAAAGAAGTAGGCGTGCCTCCTTTACTCTGTCTCCCTCTGCTTCCTGAACCTTACTGGATGGTGGGGCCAGTGTGGTATTATGACAAATAAAAGCTGGAGAATATAAAGACCATGACAAAAGTACTTTCATGGAATTCACACTTTTCTCTTTCCCTTCAAGTTACTAGTCTTTTAGTGTCTCAATGAAAGGAAATAGTGAATTGACCACAGATAAATTGGCATTAAATGGAAGAATAAATTTAGCACTCTAGTTCTGACAAAGGACCATGCCCATAATTGTACCAAAGATTTCATTTTACTCTCTGCTAGGAATCATAATCCAAAATATCATAGTGCTGTGGTCTAAATGTTTGTGTCCTCCCAAAATTATAAGTTGAAACCTAATGCCCAATGCAATAGTACAAGTGGGGAATTTAGGAGATGATTAGCTGATGGAGGGTGGAGTTCTCATGAAAGGAATTAATTCCTTATAAACTCCTTATAAAAGAGGCCCAAGGGAGCTGCCTTGCTCCTTCCTCCATGTGAGGACACAACAAGAAGGGACCATCTATGAGGAACTGGTCCTCACCAGACACTGACTCTTCCAGTGCCTTCACCTTGAACTTCCCAGCCTCCAGAACTGTGAGACGTAAATATTGCTTATAACATTTGGTATTTTGTCTCAGCAGCCTGAATGGACAAAGACACATAGCAACATTTGCTGCTATCATGACCTGCAAATTTTCCACAGGATGTTAATTATTGTAGCAACATGTGGAAAACAAAACTTCATCAGAACCCTATTTTGGCCTATTTTTAAGGTGATTTCTCTTTACCTGCTATCTCTGGGAAGGATGTATGAAATTCCTGAAGATGAGATTGATAGATGCACCTGTGCATAGGCCATTCGGCCTTTTCCGTATCTCTTTGGAATCTTCTTGCCAAGAAGTAGGATATATCGTGTATTCCCAGCTTCCAAAAAGTAAGCACATCAGAGCCAGCCTTCTGGAGACGTGTCTTTGGCTTCTCTTGCTTCATCTCTCTACTTACCTTATGGAAGCTTTGTAGTTGTGAAGCAGGAATTATGGGTTAGAACATGTTATTCCCTTGGCCTGGGAGTATCCACAGCTTTTCTACCTCATCTAGTTAGCCCTTAATATCTTTCCAGTCTGAGTTAAATTATTACTTCCTTGGAGAACCCTCCCTAATGCCTTCCTAAGTCAATTTCCTGCCGATCTCTCCCTTGGTGTATTAGTTATATATTGCTACATAACAAATTACCCTAGAACTTAGTAGCCTAAAACAACAAACACTAGCTATCTCATATGCCCTTTAGGGGCCAGAATCTGAGCTTGGCCCACCTGGGTGTTTCTGGCTCAGGGTTTCTCATAGTCAAGATATTGGTCAGGCCTGCAGTCATTTGCAGGCTTGATCTGGGCTGAAGCTCAGCTGAGCTAGAGAGAGAAAGTGCTAAACTGTCAGGTATTGGAGCAGCCCAGTAATGCAATAAACAAACAAATGAAGAACTGCATGGTAATCACTTATTGTGATGGTATATGCAAGAAGTGAAAACCAGAGAAAGCACTGACTCTGCCATCCCATTTGCCCCCAGGGAATGGCACACAGGTGAAGGATGGGGAAGATCAGCACAGATGTGAGGGTTGTCTCACTGTTGAGTGAGCCTCAAACAAAGGGCTTTAGCAGTTTTACAGACCTTGGGGTCAGTGAAAGGGTGAGGAGGGAGGGCTCAGAGTGGAAAAATACTGAGTACTAAGCCAGGATAGGGAAAAGTGTCTTCAAGGTTTCTTTCTTCTTCCCTAATAAGAAGGCCTCAGCAGAGCCACTTGAAGAGGACTCTACCCAAGGCCTCAGGTAAAGTCTGCTAGGAATGGAGGTGTCCTCCAGGGCAAGGAATGCAAATATGTAAATAGCACAGCATGACCAGCCAGAGGGCCTGAGTCCTTGACTGCGACTTCCTTCAGAGACTGAAAAGCCCTGACCGTTCATCAGCTTTGGTGTGGGAAGGACAGCTTTCTCCTGTGAGGCCTGCCAGGCAAATCCTTTGTAATTGCTTATGGTCAGGCCTGAAAAATCGCACATAGGTTTATTTGTTTGCTTGTTTTTGTTTTTTATTTTTTATTTTTTTATTTCATAGGTTTTTAACCAAGAGCCAGACTCCTCAAAGATTCTGTTCCTAAATCTGCTCCTTGTATAGCTGTCGGCAGGAAGCCTGAGTTCTTCAGGCATGTACCTCTCTATAGCTGGTTGAGTGTTCTCATGCTATGGCAGCTGCCTTCCCTAAGGGTGAGTGATCTAAGTGAAAGGGCAAGGAAGAAAAGAAGTAGTATGTCTTTTATGGCTTAATGTCAAAAATCATATCTCACTTCTGTCATATTTTCCTTTTTATAGGCAAGTGACTGAATCTATCCACACGCAAGGGAAGGGTAATTAGATTCCACTTTTTTTGAAGGAAAGAATGTCAAAGAATCTGTGTATCTACTTTAAAACAAACTACACTTCAGTATATCATCTTAATGTTTAGACAGAGATGAAAGTGAAAATAATTCTGCTTGTAGGCAGACATTTAAGCCACACAAATTAGTTGGTTCTTTGACCTCCATTTGTCTAATTCTGGTACCAAACTTAGAGAAGAAGAAATGAGTGACTATCATTCTTAAATCCAATAATCTTTGTTTCAAATGAAAATTTTTTATACTACTGACTTAACCTGTAAATTCAGACAACCTATCAACTCAATGGTAGGAAAGAAATCAAATTGTTTATACATTCAGTTAATTGATTAAGATTATGACAGATTCAGAGGTTTGTTATAATAATCCTAAGTGGTATCATTTTCCCTCTAAAACAACTAATATGAAATATTCACCACAGTTAACGTCGTAATGATTTTAACAATGATAAAAAGACTGCAATCTGAAATAGTAATCTAAGAAAGTATACTGAACATCAGCATCTTTTTAAACCACTTTTTCAGATGTCAAGACCAAAAAAGTGAAATGTTAGAATTTACTCTGCTTACTGGAATGTTAGCAAACAAGTGAACTGAGGTTGATTTATTATTGAAGGAAAAGAAAGATGACAGCAAACAATTTTGGAGGGTTTGGAATTTTGTTTTACTTAATGTTAGGAAATGCTAGGAAACTATCCCTTCCTCTCTACTTATAACTACTGTTGCTGTGAATTTATTGGAAAAAAAGTCCAGTTTATAAACTCTGCTAAGGAAATAAAAGCAACTTTACATTGGTGGTGGAATTAAATTTCGCATGTGATTTCCTGAGTAGCATTATGCAATACATTGTTATTTGAGATCCTCTTCTTGTATTATTATAGCCACTAATCCAAACAGAATGCACCAAATCCCCTACAGATTAGTAAAACTTACTGGCCTGTAGACATCTCAACATCATGCTTCCAACACACTGCCTTTCTCTTAACTCTCTTGTTCATTGTTCAAGAAACATTTTTTTTCTCTGTCTCTTTTAGTTGTATAAAATTAGAAATATTAGAAAGTAAAACAAATTCTCAAGTAAGAAACATCATAGCTGTTGATTGGCATGATTTTTCTATGCAGATAATCTCTGTATATTCCAGCCATGAGTTTTATCTAAGGACTATGTTCATCTTGTCCACAATTGTCTTTCCAACAGCTTGCTCAGTGCCTGGCTGATTATAATAAATAATTGTGGAAGAAATTAGTGAGTGCTGCTTTGTGGAACTAAGTCATCATTGACTTGCCATGAAATGAAAAAGAGAGGGGTTTTTACTATGACCTCCCCCTTGTGGGTGGGAGGAATTTCCACAGACTTACTATCCCAGAGATGAAATTTTCAGACCAAGGTTTGAAAAGAGGACAACTGTGTCCTAACTACTGTTGTAATTTTTAATTTCTTAAACTTTTGAGACTGTTTTGATAATGTTATAATTAATGACTGCAAAGCTGTTTGAAAATGTAAAATTCTAGATCTTTATTAAATTTTTAAAAAATTAAGTACTGAAGCCTTTTTGTACATTCAGATATTAGGAGAGCACTGGGGAAACAGCGATGAGCAAGACTGATCTGGATCCTGCCACCTAAGAATTTACATTCTAGCAAAGGATAGAGATATTAAGCAATTTATTACACAATTCATTTATTTAGTTAAAATTAGGATGGATGGGAACGGGGAACAGAGTAGCTATGAGAACCTAACCTGATGTGAAGGGTCAGAGAAGATGTCCTTGAGAAATGATATTTGAATTGAGCTGTGTAGACAAAGCAGACAAAAACTATGAAAAACACAAAGAAGACTTAATGGTTAAGCAAGGGGCTGTTAGGAACAGAAGATGAGGTATTATGGAGGGATAAGAAAAATGATCCAGGGCAGAATGAAGAATAGTAAAGAAGTATATGAGTTGAAAAGAAATACTGATGTACTCAAGAAATGTAACATTTCAGATTAAAGAATCTGAAAGAAGACCATGTGTCTAGAATTCAAAGCCCACGAATGGCCTATAGTGATGCTTATACGGAGTAAAACAATCTGAATAGATTTACTTTCATTTTTAGGGGGGGAAGTAAACAATTTTTATTCCTATTCCAATACACTTTTTTTCAGATTTATTTGCTCCTCTCTATTATATACATTTTCTTCCTTGGAATGTTTTAAACGCATAGAACTTAACTTATGACAATCCATTTAAATAAAGTAAATCAATTTCTGATATATTTAAGAATCGCAAAGGAAAGAAAAATAAAGAAAAGCATTGAAACGGTAGTCTTTTCCCTGAAAAGATTGGCAGTGCAGATCAGAAGAGTGCAATGAAACAGAACAGAGAAACCAGATATAAAACCATCTGCCTATAATCAACTGATCTTAAAAAAGCATACAACGACGTACACCAGAGAAAAGAAGCCCTATTCAATATGTGGTGCTGGGAAAATTGGGTAGCCACAAGCAGAAGAATGAAACAGGGCCCCTATCTCTCACCACTCACAAAAATTAATTCAAGATGGATAAAATACTTAAAAATAAGGCATGAAACCATAAAAATTCTAGAGGAAAACATAGGAAAAACTCTTTTAGACATCAGGCTAGGCAAAGAATTTATGACTAAGACCCCAAAGGCAATTACAGCAACAACAAAAATAAATAAATGTGACTTGATTAAATTAAAAGGCTTCTGCAGAGCAAATAGACACCCTACAGAATGGGAGAAAATATTCGCAAACTATACATCTGATAAAAGGCTAATATCCAGAATCTACAAAGAACTCAAACAAATCAGCAAGAAATAAAGCAAAGAACACCATCAAAAGTGGGCAGAAGACATGAACAGAAGCTTTTAAAAATATAGACAACTCTATCATACTAAGGGAAACATATGAAAAAATGTTCAATGTCACTAATCATCAGGGAAACACAAATTAAAACCATGATAAGATATCACTTTGTCCTTGTCAGAATGGCTATTATTAAAAAATCAAAAAACAATAGATGCTAGCATGAATGCAGAGAGGAAAGAACAGTTACACACTGCAAAATAGGTGGGACTGCAAATTAGTACAACCTTTATGGGAAACATTATGGAGATTCTTCAAAGAACTAAAATTAGACCTACCATTTAATCCAGTAATCCCACCACTGGGTATCTAACCAAAGGAAAAGAAATTATTTTATCAAAAAGACACTTGCACCCAAATATTTATTGTAGCACAACACACAATGGCAAAGATGTAGAATCAACCTAAGTGCCATCAATTCATGAGTGGATTAATAAAATGTGATATAGATATATCATGGAGTACTACTCAGCTGTAGATTTACTTTCTCAACAGATTATTCTGGTTCCTATTCTAGAGCAAGATGGTGTAGAAGGATTCTCTTGCTTATTCCCTATGAAAGCAACTAAATATCCAGGAAATTATGCATCAGACAATGATAAAAGAACTATGAAAGCAAACTGAAGGATTGGTAACAGCACTGGCTAGGGAGGTGAAAAGAAGGCAGACTGTGAGGAACCTCAGGACATGTATTACAGGGCGAATTTCCTAGATTTTCTTTTCATCATGCATATCCTTCCAGACTGGGCACAGGAGAATCTAAATTCCAGAACCACTAATAGGCATAGGCCAAAAAAAAATAAAGTAAAGCACACAAAAAGAAAAGCCTGAAAAGCTGTCCTCTCTGGTCAAGAGCTGGGAAAAGGAAAGCACAGCAGAGACCTAGTGGAGAGCCCCGTCCCTTACTCTACAACCTACGCCTGGCAGTGATCCAATCAACTGGCAGGTGGAAGAGCAGGAAGCCCCAATCATGCAGTCCTCACTCTATAACCCAGTTCTCATTGTCACTCCTATCCCTGTGTCTTTCTCCCCTGTACCTAGGAGCATAAAGGGGCCAGGCTCAGTGGGTTCTTCTCTTTTATTCCCCCACAAAAAATGGCCCAGTGACACCAAGTGGCCCAAGGAAGTACCTTCCATACCTGCAGATGGCACCATCATGGATCGAATGGGAGTGTATATTAACTGTTGCTATAATAAAATACTATAGACTGAGTGTCTTAAACAACAGACATTTATTTCTGACAGTTCTGGAGGCTATAAAGTCTAAGACCAAGGTACTAGTCAATTTGATTTCTGGGGATAGCTCTCTTCTTGGTTTGCAGGCAGCTGCTTTCTCTCTGTGTCATCATATGGTGGAGAGAGATCACTTTCTTTCCTTTTCCCTTCTCATAAAGCCACCAACTTCATCATGAGACATCCCCCCTCCCTGTGAACTTATCTAACCATAATTAGATCCCAAAGATTCCATCTGTAAACAACATCATATTGGGAGTTAGAGATTCAACATATGAATGTTGGGGGAAACACAATTCAGTCAATAGCAGAGCCACAACAGCACTAGAAAAATGAAGCAGACCACAATAGCACTGCAAAGACTCTGAAAAATAAACTGTTATTTGAACCAAAGCCCACAAAAATAAGCCAGAACCTCCACACTAAACCTAAACAAGCTGACTACTTGCTAAAGATTATAATTGGGTTAAGAGTTTGCTAATGTAATAATTAAAAATATCCAGCACGCAATTGAAAACCATTTGTCATATCCAAGGTCAGGAAAACCACTATATGGATGAGAAAAGATAATCAACTGACATCAATACTGAGATGTATTAGATGTTGGGATTATCTGACAAGAATTTTAAAGCAACTGTTATAAAAATGATTCGACATTCAATTACAAATTCTCTTGGAAAAATAAAAAAATGTAAAGAAAGAAATGTAAGTTATAAGAAAGAACCAAGAGAAAATTATAGAACTGAATATACAATTATTAAAATAAAAAATTTGCCAGCTGGTCTCATTAGTAGAATGGAGATGACAGGGGATGGAATTAGTGAACGTGAAGAAAGATCAATAGAATTTATTCAATCTAAACAAAAGAAAATATAGATGAAAAAGATGAACAGAGTCTCAGAGATTTGTGTAACAATAACAGAAGATATAACAGTCATATCATCAGAGTTCTAGAAGGTAAGGACAAAAAATAGGACTAAAAGAAAATTTTCAAGATAATGCTCTTTTATACAACAAAGAACATTGTCAACAGGGTCAAAAGGCAACCAATGGAATGGGAAAACATATTTGCAAATTATATATCTAATAAGGGATTGTTATCTAGAATATAAAAGAACACCTATAACTCAGCAACAAAAACACAAACAACCCAATTAAAAAATGGAGAAAGGACCTGAATAGACATTGCACCAATATTAGAGAGTCGTCAGTGGAGGCATGCCTACAGGCGTGGCTATCAGATTGCCTAGGAAAAGAAAGCAGGAGTGATTAGTGAAGAGGACCTACTGCAGGGTCTTAGGACACTACATTGTTTAAAGTTCAGGACATCAGGAAAAGGAAGATTAAATTGCAAAACAAACGAAGAAAGTGAGGCTGGCAGTGTGAGATAACAGAATATATGAATTTAAGTCAGATTGAACTCAGAAAACATAAGGCCTTTGAATGTTTGCTTTATTCTTCAAGTCAGGCAGAATTTGAGGAACATTAAGCAGACAATGGGAAATGTACCCTAAGCAGGAGCAGAATGGCCCATTTTCTTCTATTCTGCTATAAGAAAGCGTAGAGAAAAGCCTCGTCATGACTGAACTTGATTGTCCTGCATTGCATTACACTCAGAAGAATGCCGTGACTAGACAGCGGAATGTCTGTGCTGCGTCCTGAGATTAGCTTGAACGTTTTAAGTAGCACCACAATGACTCTGCTATCATTTTCCAGGTCCTTCATAGATTCCTACTTGACTTGAAAAAAACAAGAAAAAACAGAACCTTTTTTCTTGAAGCATTCTAAGTATTCTGTAAACTCTATTCTATAAAAAAGACAGATATGTAAAAACTCATATACAGAAATATTCTTATAAATAAATATATGCCAGTTCTGCAAAGAACTTAAAATATACCAGGCTATACCTGACTATTTTATAAGTTTTCTCAGTAGACTCTGTTATGCCTGCATCACTGTCCACATCATCATCATCATCATCACTTACATGTCTTGAGCATTTACTATGCTATTCTAATGTTCCAGCAACCATGCTAGATTCTTTATATAATATTGTGCTTAATCGTCAAAGATGCCTCTTAGGTTTTGTGAATTTCTTAATTTGTTTTACAGATTATGTAGTGAAGGTTTAGTGATAAGTAACTTGTTTAAGTTCTCAGAATTAGTTAAATGGCAAAGGAGGTATTCAAACTCACATGCCCAAGGTCTTGATCATTATATAATATGAGGCCACCTTTCCAAGTATAAGTAAACAGTGTTTTATTCAATAATTCTTGGCCTGATGCACATTATTACAAGTCTGATGGAAAGATAATGTGTTAACTGTGTACAGAGATAAGGCACATCTCAAGCCTACTGGGTTCACCTCTTCTCTTTGAGAGAACACAATAATTACAATTAGAAGTTCCAGGACTGCAAGAATGAAATATGGAAATGAAGCCTCTTATGGGTGTGACTAATGACAGAGATCTGACCTAGATTACATGGCCTGGAACTGGAATTTTTTCAACTGGAGGAAGGGAGAGCCAAAGGCTAGGATGGTGATCGGCAAGAACCGGAGGCTTCACTTCAGAATGGGACCCTTCACCGATTTGCAATGACCACACACAAAGAGAACTGAAGGTTTTGCCTAAGTTGACATCTGCTAGAAACCTTTGCCTCTCATACCATGGGAAAGGTGGTCATCTCTATTTCAAATGCAATAAACTGTGTCCACAGCAGCAATAGCACCTTTAGAGGAAGCAAGGAAGAGGAATAATGTGAGCATGATTCTTCCCCACACTCTCACTATCATCACACAGGGGAAAAAAAAAAAAAAGTTAATTTTGAGTTCTTGAGAAAGTTTTGTTTTAAGAAAAAAAAGTTAACAGATTTCCCTTAAAAATTTACTTTTATTGTAGACAAAGTCTTTGAAATTAAAACGAAAAATCACTATAAATCAAATCTCATTTTTCCCTCACTATAATAGCAAAACATATTTTAAATTAAACAATTGGTAACTAAATTTTATAGTCATTTTTTACATCATATTCTAAACATGAAAACAGAAGCTGCTTTAATTATTCACAATGAAGGGTACTTAATGCAAGGAATTATTTACTCAGGTAATAGAAGACTGAGGCCACCCAGAGATTAGTCCCAGAAGGAAGCCACCAACACCCTTAGGTGGAAGTTCAAAGTGAGAAGATGATGTTATTTGAATCCTAGAACCAGAGTCACTCAGTGGAATCTGGAATCCAGTGGGCCTGATCAGTAGAAGCTGGTGTCAGAGATACACAGCAAAATGCTGCACAGACAAAATAGGAGGGAAACGAGTGTCCTGGCCTTTTCCTTTGACCGCCTTCAAATATTCTGCCAGTGCTTCCTGTTGGCCGGTCTTAGTCAGAGCCAGCTGTCCTGGGAACCTGGGAACTGCAGTCTGCAGGACCCAGCTTTCCTGTAACACAGAAGAGAGCAGAGGAAGGAAGAATCTGAGGGCAAACATGCCCAGGATAGGAACATGCCATGGTAGCAAGCACTATATTTAACCAGCTATATTGTCTTATGTGCGTGGGATATGTGATCAGAAATTAAGCCATAGAATTCAGAAATATGTGTTTGGGAAAAATTGGAGAGGTATAAAGCAGGTGATAGGGCTTTAGAAAAAAATAAAATCAATAAATATTTTATTATTTTATTTTATTTATATTATCACCTTTCATGATTGTAATTTTAAAACCTGAGACTACAGTAAATACATAAAGTACAAACAGTAAGCAAGTAAACAATAGACAATAAAGAGTATACAAGATAGAGAAGTTTCCTGCTTAATGGACAAGAAGGCTTTTGGGGAATATTTATTTCGCTTCACTATGATTTAAATCGTAAATTCCCCTGAGCTGATTTTAGCAACAACATTCCATTTATTGATCTCTAGGCTTCTGTTCAAAGATGCATTGCATCCAGATTACATCTGTGACTTGGATTCATAAAGGCAATGAGTGGGAGAGGAGGTAAGAGCATAGACAACTCACAGTTTTAGACTTATACCTTCTCCATATCTTTAAAAATATAAAGTTGAGAGCACAGTATGTCTCTTCTACATATGTCCTTCAGCCTTCCTAGCACAATTTTATGACTCCTTTGCTCTTTTTGGTCTTTCTTTGATGTTTATTATAACTTGATTATACTCTTAGAAATATTTTTGGTACTTGGTATATATTCTTTTTGGTGAATACATTATTTTGTTAAAATGGAATCATGCTATATATGTTATTTTATAACCCCATTTTTTACTTAGCAATGGAATTTGAACATCTTTCCAGAATTTATACACATACATCTATATACAGTGTTAAAAAGATAAACTGGGGCACAATAAAATTTTAAAGAGTTTATTTGAGCAAATAGCAAATCATGAATTAGCTAATTCCAAACCAGAAGATTTGAGAGCACTACAGAGGAAACACAGGGAGGAGGCTTTTATAGGATGAACATAGAAGTGAAGCAAAGAAAATATTTGATTGGTTACAGTTAGAAAGTTGCCTTAATTGGTTTATCTCATTGGAAAGTCCCTAGTTATATAATTATAAATTTGCTGGTTGCTTCTGATTGGCTGAGTTCTAATTGCATGTTTCTTTAATATAGGCAGGCATTTATAAGAAATAGCTCAAATTAAGTTTTGCTTATGTTTGTAAATCAAGCAAGGTTAGGGTCACTTAGAGGCCTAATTGGCTTTGTCTGCTCAGGGATTCTTCAGGCTTGGTCTCCATTTTAACTTACTTTATCTCTCTCTCTCGCTCTCTCTCTCCCCCCTACCCATTACACACACATTACCCCTACACACACATACACACAAATTATATATGATTATATATGTAGTATTAGATATATAAATACATGCTATTATAATTTTTAACATATGAATTGTTTCCCACCATATAAGTATACTATTGATATTTTTGGTTCTAATTTTTTATTATTTTTACAATATGATGAGCATCTCTATTCCTGCATATTTATACACTGTGTCAAGTTATCATGGAGAACAAATTGCCAGAGATGTAATTGCTAAGTCAAAGGGATTTCATTAATCAATTTAGTCTGCATTTTTCTACAGTTACAAACAACTCAAAGGATCTCAGTGGCTTAAAATAACTTTATTTCTTGCTTAAACAGATTGAGTATATCCTCTATCTGGGATCTCGTGCAGAGAGAAGAGATTGTCAACTATGAGGTGATTCATAAAACTTCTGGCCAGAAGTGTCTCATATCAATTCTACTCACATTTCAGTGTCCATATAAAGTTCTATGGCCAATTGTGAATACAAGAGGACAGAAAAGTAATCCTCTTACAGAGAAGAGCTTGGAAGTGTAGGGAGTGAGTTTCAGGAAGGGAAAACAAATATTTTGAACAATACTACCAGAGGGGTCTATATTTTCTTCTTTATACTGAACTACATAATTCTATGATAGTTACTGTTATTGTAAAAGAGGGCATGCATGCTGCCCTGGACAGAAAACAGAGATTCTGAAGTAGAGAAAGAATATCAAATGTCCTAATAGATTCCCAGAGGATAATTTAAAGCCACATTATAGAGAGGTAACATGGGCAAGAGACCTTGTAGTAACAGAATAATCACATCCATTTCCAGTTGGCAAACAAACTGTAGCTAAAACTTTACCACCACTTATTTTCAATCCCAACCATTAGATGACCACAAGCCACAGTTTCTACCCCCAAATCATCATTGGTTTCTTGTCCAAATTTGTTCAGGGAGATTTGATTGTGTATAGTGAAGTTTAACCATGAAATGAGAGGCTTTCTATCAAGAAACCAACTGACAACCTAGTGATATGTTTGGATTTATAGCTGTAAGTCAACTTTTTCATTTTGGAACGATATAGAGAATCTTATCTAGGAAAGATTTCCTTATAGAGGAAACTAGGTATGGTAGGTAAGTAAGATCATCGACAATTTATAGCTTTACCTTAATGAATGTAGAAACATATGGTCAGTAAAAGATAATTAAATAGTCTAAGGTTTAAGACTACCGCTCTGGGAAAAGAAATTTTCCTATTTACATTTCAAAGATACACAGACAAAATAACACTGAAAAATAAGAAAGATATGGAAGCTTAGAAGTATATCAACAAATTGCTTGCTAATGTTGGTTTACCATAGTTGTAGCTGACAATAGAAAGTAACATAAATCTTGATTAATAAGAGACTGCATTTTTTTACATTAAAATAGCCAAAAGGAAATCTCTGTACAAGACGATAAAGCTTTAGTCTAATAAAGAAATGCTTACTCAGGAACAGGTATGTGGATGATATACTCAGAGGCATCTTTGTTTTGATTTATTAATTGATTCATTTTTACTGTGAATCGTGTGTAAACTCTTTACCTTGAGCACAGATTAATACACAGCTACCAAATCATTCTCCAGGCAGGTACTTCCAAGTGTACGATCTCATGTAGACTAGAGGTTAGGGAT
>CAUYPO010002930.1:0-11985 GCA_963574435.1 Cheirogaleus major | reverse complement strand
CTTTCTTTCTTTCCTTCCTTCCTTCCTTTCTTTTTTTTTGACATGGTCTCACTCTATTGCCCGGGCTACAGTGCTATGGTGTCAGCCTAGCTCACAGCAACCTCAAACTTCTAGGCTCAAGCAATCCTCCTGCTTCAGCCTCCTGGGGAGCTGGGACTACAGGTAAGTGCCACCGTGCCCTGCTAATTTTTTCTATTTTTTAGTTGTTTGGCTAATTTCTTTCTAATTACAGTAGAAATGGGGTCTCGCTCTTGCTCAGGCTGGTCTCGAACTCCTGAACTCAAGCGATCCTCCTGCCTCAGCCTCCCTGGGTGCTAGGATTACAGGCGTGAGCCACCACGCCCGGCCTCAGTCTTCTTTTTCAATGTTGTTTTGGCTACTCTAGTTCATTTCTTTACTATAATTGTGTTGAATCTATAGATCAGTTTATTTCATCAGTGTTTTGTAGTTTTCAACATATAAACCTTGAACACAATTTGTTGGATTTATACATAAGTATTTTATGTTTTTCTTTGCTGTTGTAAACGATACTTTAATTTTTAAAAAATTTGTAGTTGTTCATTGCTCCTGTATAGAAATACAATTGAACTTTGTATTTTGACCTGCAGCCTTGCTAAACTCATTAATTTCAGCAGCTTTCTTTTGTAGATTCCTTGGGATTTTCTATGTAGACAATCATACTGTCTACAAATAGTTTCATTTCTTTCTTTTGTTAATCTATACGCCTTTTACTTATTTTTCTTGCCTTATTTGCTAGCTAGGAGCTCTAGTACAATGTTGAATAAGAGTGGCAACAGCAAACATCCCTGAATCATTGCCCATCTTAGAGGTAAATTGTTTAGCCTTTTGCCATTAACTATGATATTAGCTATAAACTTTTTGTTAATGTCCTTTATTAGGTTAGGGAAGTTCTTTCCTTTTCCTAGTTTGCTAAGAGTATGTATCATGAATGGATGTTTAATTTCTCAAATGTTTTATGTATATATTGAAATGGTCAATTTTTTATACTTTAATTTGCTGACATAGTGATTACATTGATTGATTTTTAATTATTGAACAAGACTTGAATTTTCAATATAACCCCATTGGGAAATGATGTATTATCTTTTTTACATATTACTGGATTCAATTTGCTAATATTTTGTTAAGGATGTTTGTGTCTATGTTAATTTGTTTTGTTATCTTCTTTTCTTATAATTTCCTTATTTGGCATCAGGGTAATAAAATGGCTGCGTAAGATGAAATGGGAAATGTTCCTTCCTCTTCTAATTTTCTGGAAGAGTTTATGTAGAATTGGTATTATTTCTTCATTAGACCCAACAATAACTTGTATTAGTTAATCATCTTTTTAGAGGGATTAAAAATAAGGGAAAAAGTCCTTTCACATATACCTTTATTTTAACCATTTCCAGAGATCCTTATTTCTTTGTGTGAATATAAGTTTCTGTTGGCTGTCATATTTCATATTTTTTCCACCTGAAGAACTTCCTTTAATACTTCTTGTAGTGAAAATCAGCTGGTAATGAATTCTCAATTTTTATTTGTCTGAAAATTATTTGTTTCTCTTCCACTTATGGAAGATATTTTTGCTGGGGACAGGATTTTGTGTTGACAGGTTTTGTTTTATTTTCTTTCCATACTTTAAAGATGTTACTTTATTGTCCTATGGCTTACATAATTTTGATAATAAATCTACTGTTATTCTCTTATAAATTTACCTCTATTTCTCTTTATCCTGGCTTTGGTTTTCAGCAGTTTGAATATGATGTATCTAGATGTGTGCATGGGGTAGTTTTCTCTTTTTTTATTTCTTTGTTTGTTTGTTTACTTTATCCTGCTTGAGATTCTTTGAACTTCTTCTATCTGTGATTTGATGTCTTTCATAATTTTGGAGACATTCTAATCCATTATTTCTTCAAATATTTCTTCTGCCTCATTCTTTTCTCTTTCTGGGATTTCAATTACTCGTATGTTTGACCATTTGAAAACATTTTTCCACACCTCTTGGATACTCTTTTTTTTCCACTCTTATTTTCTCTTTGTGTTTAATTTGTGTAATTTTTGTTGACCTATTTTCAAGCTCACTGATTCTTTCTTAAATTATATGAAGTCTACTGATCAGCCAGTCAAAGGTGTTCATCTCTGTCACTTTTTTCTCCTAGCATTTCCATTCAACTCATTCTTATAGTTTTCTTTTCTCTATTGAAATTCCCCATTTTTTCATGTAAGTTGTTCATGTTTTCCACTACAGCCTTTAGCATATTAAGCATAGTTATTTTAGGATTCCTGTCTGATAGCTTCAATATCTGAGTCATATCTAAAGCTGGTTCTGTTGATTACTTTGTTTCTTAACAGTAGGTTGTTTTGTGTTTGCTGTCTCATGACTTTTGATTAACAGCCAAAGATCATCTGTAGAACAGTAGAGATTGAAGTAAATATTCATGATTCTTATTCTGCTAGACCAGGGGCCTGCAAACTATGGCCCTTGGCCAAATCAGGCCTATTGCCTATTTTTGTATGATTTGTGAGTTAAGAATTTTTTTTTACCTTTTTCAATGATTTAATGGAAATCAAAAGAAGAATAGTATTGTGTGACACAAGAAAATCATATGAAACTCAAATTTCAGTGTCTATAAATAAAAGTTTTATTGGCCCACAACCATGCACATCATTTACATCTTGTCTATAGCTGCTTTCATTCAACAGAGTTGAATAGTGGCAACAGAGACTATATGGCTCACAAAGCCTAAAATATTTATTACTTACTGGTCCTTTACAGACAAAGTGTGTCTACCCCTTGATGTAGGTGGTTGAGTCAGTCTAGTAAGAGGTTAACCTAGCTTTGGGTTTTACTGCTACAAGTTTGGGTTTTACCTTCAGTGCACCACCAATTTTAAATTCCTCCAGTATTACCTTGTTCTTACGGTGGTGGCTGAGTTGCCAGAGGGTTTTTATTAGTGTTCCTGCTTCACTGTTAGCTTTCAGCCTTCCCTGTGTGCCTGTGCCTTAGTCCTGTGTCACTGGGTGTCAGTGATCTGCCTCTCTCCTGGCAGAAGGAGATTCCCCATGGTCTGGTACCAGCATGGTTTCCTTCCCTCTTCCAGAAGGTCAAGGCTTCTGTTCCAGGGGGGATAAAATCCAGTCTAGGCTCCATGCTTTTCCAGGCTGCAGGAAGGGAATAATTAACAGTTTTGCCACTTTTGGCAAAATACCTTTTGGGGATAAGGCTACGTGCAAATAAAACTAAGACTTACATTCAAAGTATGTTCATGCTGAAGCTATCACAGATCCTTACAACACTCTGGAGGGATAAGCAGATCAAAGCTGCTCATCTAGACACAACGTTGCATTGGAGTCTCTGGCCCTTTTTTGGTTTAACCAGATTTCAGTTCCATGAACTCCCCGACTCGACAGGTTAACTCCAGTCCCAGACACATCTGGATGCCTGACTCACCCCTGGTCCTAATCAATGTGCACAGCCTCAGTTGCAGTGAGTGCTATGTCAATGCTTAAGAATAATTAATAACTCATGCAATGAGTAAGTGAATTTGCACTAAATACAAGTGGTATAATTATGTCAAATCAAAAGCTACGCATAGAATATGGAAAATCTTTGGGAAGATGAACTGAACCCTTTGGTTTTATTGAGGAAAAATCATCACATCACAGCATGTCACAGTTGGAAAAAATGAGAATATCTAGTCTACCTCCTTCACTTAACAAATGAGGTGACCAAGGATCAGAGAGAAGTAGCATACAAAAGGTCACACAGCAAGTTAACAGTGAGGGAACTATTGCTTTTTGAATTAAAAGTAGGAAGGAGGCAGGGAGCCTCGGGGTCTCTGTGGGAGGGTGATGGCGTGTTGGAGGGAAGAGCACCAGGCTTGCTTCTATTGCTAACTAGCTGTGTGGTCTAGCTAGTGAGCATGACTCAGTCTCCCCCTGCCACCTGCCCTGCCCCTTTCCCAGGGACTAAATCAGCTGAAGGGTGTAATGGCTCTTCAGTAAACATTAAGCCTTTGTCAGGTATGGGTTTATGACAGTCTGGAAGGCAGGAATCACGGAAACATGGGGGCCTTGGAAGGCCATTACTGAAGCCCATCGGTGGAGCAGCACTGCAGGGGTCCTTGTCACCTGGGCTTGCTTCCCTCCGTTTTCTGAAGATGAGGCTCAGGACACAGCCCAGTGCAGCAAGACCCACTCTTTGGAGGTTCCTGCTCTTGACTGCCTCCTCCTGTCTCCCCTGCAGCTTCTGGGTCAGCCAGGCTCTAATCAGGACATCAAAAGCAGAGTTATGTGAACAGAGAGAAATTAATATGAGGAACTGGTTTAAAACCTCCTAGGGGCACCATGAGGACTATTCTGGGGATACCCTTTGTATCAGCTCAGCTTCCATAGACTGGAGGGCTTAAACAACAGACATGTATTTTCTCATAGTCTGAGAGACCGGAAGGCCAAGACTGGCGATTTAGTTTCTGGTGAGGGCTCTCTTCCTGGCTTGCAGATGGCCGCCTTCTCTCAGCTTCCTCACATGGTCTCTCCTGACTGGGTGTGCGGGAGAGCTCTCTGGTGTCTCCTTGTAAGAACACGAACCCTATCAAATCAGGGCCTCACCCGTATGACCTCATTTAACTTTAATCACATCCTTAGATGCCCCATCTCCAAATACAGCCACATTGGGGGTTAGGGATTCAACATATGAATTTGGTCCTGATAACTTTCAAAAAAGCTGGAGACCAGAGTCTATTGCTGCTGCCAGGTGAAGACCCACTGCTGAGCCAGGCTGTCTGGAGCAGGAAGCAGACAAGAGGAAGAGTGTCCCTCCCCCGCTCCTGCCCCGTGGTCTGCTGACATGGGTCCAGCTGACAAAGCGGCAGTGTCACAGCCAAGTATGGAAGGTCGAGTGTGGAGCTGAGAGGAAATAGCTTAGTGACTGGCACATTCTCAATAGGAATCCTCTCCAGCCACGATCAACCATGGAATCAGAGCAATCCAACACTTACTGAGTATCTGTTATGTAGCAAAAATCACATTCGCTCCCCAAGATTACAGAACATCTTAAATGTCATATTGAAGGATTCAGAATTTGGTCCATGGGCAGCGGGGCAGTATGGATTTGAGTAAAGGGGTGATATGATCAGCTGTCCTCTCTGCTCTGCCCAGTCCTACCCATCCTTCTCCTCCAAATTCCTGGCTCACCCCAGGCTCGCCTCTTCTGCATTCATACCTCTCTGCTCATTTGACATGCATGAGCAATTTAATAAGCAGCATCATTTGCTTAGGAGAATATTCCGTGGGCTCAGAGCTATGTCTGCAGCTTCACCGTGAGCCCGGGAGTGGGTGCCCAGTGGAGACGATACTACGTGCTCAGAGGATGTGGAGAGAGTGGGATGGGAAGTGCCTCGTCAGACCCTGTCACATCAACAGCACCCCTGTCGCCATCCTCGACACCACACACATACACACACACACACACAGCTGTCTCCTCACACACACGCTGACTCACACACACGTGCACAGGCAAATCCTCTCTCATTTGCACACTTACTCCTGCAGATTCACACTCATTTACCCACACTCGCTCATGCCCTCACTCCCAGCCTCTCAGACACGTGCCCCGCACACACTCCTATGGACTCACACGCTCATTTTATGCACACTCAGCCCTTGCTCTCACTCACATGCAAGTCACTCTCACACCGGCTTCTCACAGCGTCCTGCACCCCTCTCCCCCCACTCGCTCGCAGACCCTCACTCCCTCACACTCTTGCTCTCACACTTACTCTGTCACCTCCACACTCTCGCTGCCTCCCTCACGCTCACTCCCACTCCCTTGAAAGACCTGGCCCCATCACTCAGGCGTTCGGCCGCCTGCACCCGTCCCTCACACTCACTTGAGTCCCACTCACCCACGGTCATCCACTCCCTCCCTCGCTGCCTGTCACACCTGCTCCCTCCACGCTCTCCGGCTTGCTCACCCTCACCACTCATCCTCACCCCCTCCCGCAGCCACACTCTCAGCAGGACTCTGCCCCCAGCCCTGCCATCACCCTGCCCCGTTTCTCAGGGCTCTCTTCCTCACTCAGCAAATCGGCAGAAACTGAACCAGCCTCTTAGGCTGAGGTCAGACGTGCAGGGAGCCTTCTGTGTACCCCCTTCCTCTGAGTGGGAGCCACTTCCCCTGCTCCTGAGCAGGAGAGAAGACAGGCATGTCCCGTCCACTATGGAGACCCTCCCCCGTCCATTGTCCACTCCTTACCCAGCATGCTGCGGGGCACCAGGGCTCCAACGGGGAGCACTTTTCCCCAGAGACTCCCAGCCTCATCCCTCCCCAGCTGGGTGATGCTCCACCGTCCTCTTCCCAGACGCCCGGCCAGGCCTCCCTTTCTTCCCGCCTACCCTCCCTCGACTCCCAAGACACCCCAATGTCACCTGATTACACTGCCCAGCAGCAGTCCTGTCCTTTCCTTGATCTTCATCTTGCTCTGAACATTCCTGCAAAAGCCTTTTGTCTCCCAGGTTCCGGGTGGGTTTTCTGTGACTACTCTCGGGGGGCTTTGTCATCTGGGGTCTTCACTTACGGATCTGGGCTACTCTCTTACCTTCTCCTTTGGGTTTGTGCCCCTCTTCCGTCTTCTGTAAATGTTCCTTATTTCACTTTTATGTATTCATTTGAATGGATAATACAGTCACGTGTTTCAAAATCCAAAAGGTACAAGGAGAAAAGTCTCCTTCTCACCCTGTCCCTCAGCAGCCCAGTTCCTGTCCCCAGAGGCCATTGTTCTCTCCGTTTCTTGCATAAGGTTCTAGAAATAGATACAAGGAAGTGTGTGTGCGCTCGTGGGGGCTTTTTTTTTTTTTTTTTTCCAAAAGGGCTTTTATTAGACTCCTCACTCGGTGCCTCTTGCAGCAACTGCCACAGCCCTGGGTGCGTCAGCCAGGGAAAGGACGCTGTCAGTCGTCCCTGAGGCGGAGGCAGGGCTTGTCCATGTGTCCGTGGAGCTGGCCTCGCTTTGTTGTCCCAGGGTGCGTCTGGCTGCTTCTGGCAGTCGCGGGGGCTTTTTAAGGGTAAGCTTGTCCAGCCGTCACTGAGATCTCGAGGGACATTCCCTGCCTCTTCCTCATCGGGATTATTTGCGATTGCTCCATCACAAGTGCATCTGTAAGAGCTTTCTGACCTTCTTCTCATACCATCCTCCCTTTCTGAGTCTTGTAAAATGAAGAAATAACTATAAATTATTTTCTGGATATCTTGTCCTCTGCCTCCCTCAAGTCTAAGAGATACTTCCATGTGCTAAACCTTCTCCACGTCCGCTATCTCCATGTGCAATATCGTATAGGGTCCCTCAAGATTCTTATCACTTCCAGTCGGCCAGTCACTTCTTTGATGATCAGTATCGATTTCAGAGTAACTGGTCCACTGGTGATTCCTGAGAGATTCCTCTACTCCTGAGAGATTAAATTATTGGGCAAGTTGAAAGCAATGGCTGGAATAGATACCTCTTTGAGGGCCTCCCTTTGTCTGCCAATGTCCTAAACCAACCTTTGAAAGGTGGATGGGGGCCAAGGAGCACCCCCCACTGGGGAGGGGATAGGGCATGTGATCACTTCCACCTGTCCACCAGCCTGGTTTCCTGCTGCCCTCGCCGGCCCTCCCACAGGTCTCTGGTTAATTGCGGGGACACATGGGTGGGTGCTCTCCAAGGGAAGATCAAGTGAGCCAGCCCGCAGCACCCCAGCTCAGCAATCACCGCTGATTAAAAACTAGTTACAAAGCAATGAAGATGGAATCCTGCATTAACCAAATGACCCCGTCCTCGGCCAAGCCCAGATAGATGGCAGTGATTATGAAAGCATCACTTACAGTGTCGGCAGCCGTTAACGGCCGTTTGAATTACCAGGAGATTTACGGGGTAGTGACAGCATTTGGCTGGATGGGACTCGAGCTCTTCGCTTCATTCCCAGATGTGCCTGAGTGTTTACCAGCTCCTGTGGACTCACAGCCTCCCTGGACCGCTCTAGCTCGGCTGGGCTGCTACGTGGATTTAATCAGAATACACTGGCTTGTGTAAAGTAGAAATTTATCATATTGCCAATTTTCAGAGAATCTGAATCAGCTCAGCTACACTTAATACTGAAACTATCCTGAACATAATTTAATCTGTCTTTAATGATTCAAAGGTGCTTTGAAAGTCTTGCACTAATCAGAGTCATGGTTATGAATATCAGAACTTGATATTGAAGAAGGATAAAAGAGCCCATCAAAAAATTAGGTAAAAGAAATGACGGGAAACCGCATAAATGGATGCTACTGGGAGAGTGCGGGTGTGACTCCGTGTGTCCTCGGGCATGTGGAGGCGGTGTGTGACCTGAGATCTTTCCTGACTAGCGTTGACCTCACCGTGAACAACGAATGACCCTATCCAAAACTCGGCCTGCTCCCACAACTCTTAAGGAGAATTTGAGCCTTGGCCAACTTGGGCCTCAGTTGAGCAGATTTGAAGTGAGAGGTGAGGGGGAGAATTGTCCTGCTCAGGAAAGGCAAAAGAGCCCAAGACAGAATCCCTTTTAATGGTTAAATAGCAATGAACAGATACGTAAGGCGAAGGGAGAAAGAGGGAGACAAGAGCTGGGTATAGAAGAAAGTAGAGTACAGCAGGAGGCAGCCGCCATGACTGTGAGTGTGAGTGTGAGTGTGTGAAGCGAGGACAGCAGCGTCTACTTCATTAGGTGGTTGTGAGGTCTAAGAAGCCCACTTGCTTTGCTATGTCCCCCCAAATTCCTATGTTGCAGTCTAAATCCCCAGTGTGATGGTATTTGGAGGTGATGTCTTTGGGAGGTGATTAGGTCATGAGAGCAGAGCCCTTGGGAAGGGAATTGGTGACCTTTTAAAGAGTCCCCAGAGAGCTACCTCGCCCCTTTCCCACTGTTTGAGGACACAGTAAGAAGGCGCCGCCTATAAACCAGGAAGTGAGCCCTCACCAGACACCGGACCTGCCGAGCTGTGAGAAGCACGTGTCTGTTGGTTCAGCCACCCAGTCCATGGAGTTCTGTTTTAGCAGCCTGAGCAGACTAAGACAGGCTGCCTCCCTCCCTCTCTCTCTCTCTCTCTCTCTCTCAAGAAATTTTGATAGAATCACCATTTGGTTCCATGAAGTGGGGGAAAAATTAATAAAAAAAAAGAATCACCATTTGGAATTTTTAAAATCACTTCAGGAAAGATTTAAAGTGCCTTTCAATAATATTTGGCTGTAGGTACCTCTTCAAACACAACCCACGTGGAAACAGATGCAAGAAGTTAGGAGCAAGAAGGCTTGGCTGTTGGAGAAGCAGCATTTAGGGCCAGACACCCTCTTCCAGGTCCCCCAGAAGTGGTTCCCAGCAGCAGGCTCCAGCAGATGGTCCTGGGACGTCAGCATCTCTGCCCTCAACCCTTGCTAACCAGGCCAACCAGAGGAAATGGAGATGCTCGAAATTCAAGCAGGAGCCGGACAACAGGCCAGCTCCTCCAGCCCTAAGAAATAAAAATCAAGTTACAGGGGCAGCTGCGTTTACCTCCGCTGGGCCTCTGCTGTGCCCTCCACAGGAGAAAGAAGGCCCAGCTGGCTGTGCATCCAAGCTGGGCACATTCCCAGCCAATACAGGAACCTGGGGGCGGGACCAAAGGCTCCATTACCAAAGGACCCCATGGTCCTGGCTCTGTGGAATTGCAGGCTAACGCTTTTTGCCAGAGCCCAAATCCTACCCTTGCTCCATCCTTGCCTTCCCCTGACCCCGTACCTATCAAAGGCCCATATGTCTGGGGATTTGAGGAGTCCAGAGTATGTTCTAGGCCCTGCTACAGATGAGGGGCATATTCCCAGTGCCCTCCCTCTGCTGACCTCTCAAGTGATGTGACAGCCATCTGTGTCCCCACCTGGCCCCTCCCCTCTCCCCACAGCCACCAGAGTGGGCATTTTGCTCTACAACCTCGACCATGTCAGTGCCCTCGTGCCCTTTATTGACCCCCACACCCACAAAGAGGTTCTCAACGTAGGCATTTGGAAATTTCTGGGGGCATCTTGGTGGTCACAACGATGGAAGGCAGGGCCAGAGATCTAGATGCCCAAAACATGTGGGGCAATCCCACGCTGAGGACAACTTGTCCTGGGTCCCTCGTAGCCTTCAAGGGTCCCACACGATATCCATGGAGATGAGAAACCAATCTATAACCACCTGGGCCTTTTGCCTGACTTTATTTGACAGTCAACTCAAAGTATTTATTGCATAACTTCAATATGCAGTGTAACTATCACATGAATGAAGGGAAGAGCATGCGCTGTTTTGTTACAAACAAGAGTTATTCGTCATTTCAGAAAATCAAGTCCCCTACAGCAAATGACTCTTGGTGTCAGTCTGCATTTATAGCGTCACATTTACTGTGATTACATGTGTAGGAGCAAGCATCTGACCACTCCATCATGTCCGCTAGCACAGCCGTTCCCAAATATTTACATGCTAAAGTACGTATCATTTTATTAAATTACTTACTTTACATTTCTCCTTTTTATTACAGATTGAGCATTATATTGAAGTTTTTTTGAAAATACGTGTATACATAAGTTATGTTATTTGTGGGTTTTCTTCCAGGCTAGTAAAGGGGGCATTAGAACACAGAATGTATTTTTACATAAAGGGGGTGTTGGGTCTGATAGAGTTGAGAAACAGGCTCACAACTACTGCCCAAATCCCCCAGGAAGGCTTCCAGATCCTTCCGATCCAGCCCATCTGCTGCTCCAGCCTCATCTCTGCCCACCGTGCAGCCTGCACCCTGGACTCCAGCTTCCCCCAGTGCACACAGTTTCTTGGAAACAGTGCAGCCCTGGCTTTCCTGCGACTGACTGGCCGTCCTGCCCCAGCCACCTCAAACCTCCGTACTTGCCCCTTCTATGCCTCATGCATAACACCCACAGCAAGACAGGGTGGCATCCACCCACCTGGCTGGCCCCCTGGGACCCAGTCCCACCTTGTGAGCTGTCACTCCCCAGCTGGGTCTCCCAGGAAGGCACACGGGAAAGCAAGCGAATGACAGCACCGCTCCCGAGGTCGCGGGTGTGCGATACGTACGGTGCAAAGATATCGATGGCCGTGGGCAGGAATAGGGCGAGTAATTCACACGCTGGTGTGAGGGTGTGGTGCGTATGACACACACGGTAGCGGATGGGAGCAGTGGCAGAGACACGGGTAGCAGGAGAGAGTGACTAAGCCACACAGTTGGATCAGGTTCGACGAAGGAACGTGTGGTTGAAGGGCAGAGGGAAGCTGGCGGATCGATCTAACTTCCCCACAGGACTGCTGATTATGCTTCACAAGAACAGTTCTCAGTTCTGCCACAGACGGCGTGCAGAACACTTTCCTCTCACAAAGAATTGCAGCGAAGACCACGGCTAAAATAACCAAGGAGTGTGTGTGTGTGTGTATGTGTGTATGTGTGTGTGCATGTGTGTATGTGTGTATTGTGTGTGTGTGTATATGCGTATGCACATGCGTGCATGTGTGTGTATTGTGTGTATGTGTGTGTTGTGCATATGTGTGTATATGTGTGTCCGCACGCGCGTGTGTACGTGTGTGCATGTGTGTATGTGCATGTATGTGTGTATGAGTGTCTGCATGTGTGTATGTGTTTCCATGTGTGTGTGTGTATATGTGTATGTATTGTGTATGTGTATCATGTGTGTGTTCTGTGTGTATGTGTGTGTTGTGTGTGCACGCATGTGTGTACGTGTGTGTGTGCGTGTGTTGTATGTGCGTATTGTGTATGTGTGTGTATTGTGTGCCTGCCTATGAGTACACGTGGTGAACTCGGTGGAGCTGGCCATCTGACGGATTGGTTCCCGGGTGGATTACTATGAGGCTTCGCTGCTCGAGGCTCTCCTGAAGTGCTTGCAAAGGAAGGGCTCAAGATCTCTCTTGAGGAATCAAACCATAAAATCCACTCTGAGGGAG
>CAUYPO010002928.1:0-18122 GCA_963574435.1 Cheirogaleus major | reverse complement strand
TTGAGCATTATTCTGTTTCAGAAGAGTGAGAATGGGGCCCCAGTCTCTCCTTGCTTGTAAAGTTTCAGTAGAGAAGTCTGGCGTTATTCGGATTGGCTTTCCTTTGTATGTTACTTGCTTCTTTCATCTTACAGCTTGTAGAAAAGCCTCTTTAGTTGATATTTTGGTCAGTTTGATGACTACATGTCGTAACATCTTCCAGTTTGCATTGAATCTCCCAGGGGTCCTTTGAGCTTCTTGAACTTGTATGTCGAGATTTTTACCAAGGCCTGGGAAATTTTCCTCTATTATATCTTCAAATAGCTTATCAAACCCTTGAGTGTTTTCTTCTTCCCCTTCGGGTAACCCTAAAACCCTCACATTAGGTTTCTTCACATAATCCCAGATCTCTTGTAGGCTTTGCTCTTTTCTCTTGTTTCTGTGCTCTATCTCTATGACGGATTTATTTAATTGGAAGGTGTTATCTTCAATCTCTGAGATTCTTTCTTCTGTTTGATCTACCCTGTTCTTGAGGCTTTCCACTGTGTTTTGTAGTTCCCTAAATTGATTCTTCATTTCCAGGAGTTCGGTTACAGTTTTCTTCATTGTTTCAATTTCTTTAGTGAATTTTTGTTCCATGTCCTGGAATCTTTTTGCATTTTCTTTGTGTTGGTTATCCAATTGTTCTTGCAAGTCGTTGAATTTTCTTACAATCCATGACCGAAATTCTTCTTCTGTCATTTTAGTGGTCTGATTTTGGTTGCTGTCTGTTTCTAAGGGGTTGGGGTTCCTCTTTGGTGGTGTGCTTTCCGTTTGGGTCTTCATATTTCCAGAGTTCCTTCGATGATTTCTTCCCATCTGGATCAGTTGTTGCTTCTTACTTTTAAGGTTTTTGTTCGGATAATGACACACCCTGTTTAGTCTCTGAGCCAGTAGGTGGTGTTTGTGGGTGAGATTCGACCACACCCTGTATGATGAGTCAGTAGATGCTGTAAAAGGGTGTGCAGAATGTCCTCCCTGTCAGTAGGTGGCGCTTGCTCAGAGGAGCAGGCTACACTGTTGTTTTTAGGTCCTGGAACCAGCTCTTGTTCCTCTGGAGAGGCACTCTAGTGCCTCAGGTGGTGGGTGGGGCCCTGGGATTTCCAGGTGTGTCCTTATTCTCCACTTCAGTGAGGCTGGTCTGGGAGTGAGTCTGGGCGGAGCTGGGTTGGGTAAGCCTGCCCTCAAGCACCACAAATGCTGTTAGCAGGGGTCAAAGTCCTGTTCTCTGCTTCCGGGAAAAACTGTCAGGGAGGGGCTGGGATGGCCCCACTCAGTCAGAAATTCTGCGTGTGGGGCTGGGGCTGTCTGAGACCTGCAGTCTGGAGCAGACCTTGCTGCTTTCCACCCTTCCCAACTCTGCGGCTTCTCCTGGGCCTCTGCCAGCAGGCCAGACGTCACGCCACCAGGTCTCCCCTGGCTCTGATGCGGGCCGGGAGGTTCCCTGTGCTGGGTCGCCACCTGGGCTGGGCACACGGCCCCCCTTTGGGAGCAGGGTTGCCCTCAAGCATGCTGATCTGCCCCTGAAGGCACACACACCTTAGTAGGCTCCTTCCAAATATCCTGTCTGTGCCCCAGGCAATGTGAGACCTGGGTGCGCAGGATCTATTCTGCAGGTCTGACCCCTGGGCCCCGGAGTTCAATCCCTGACCCCACCAGGGAGAGGAGTGCCAGTCCGATGTCTCTCAGCCTCAGGGTCTGCCCCATTCTCCCGGAATCACCAGGCCAGCAGCACCTGGGAGGGCTGATGGGTAGGGAGCTCCCCGTCTGCGTACCCCTCAGTCAGCTGTAGGGCCCCAAAAGGGAAGGTCCTGTTCCCTGGAGATGCCTCTGGTGGCTATATTGTCTCTCTCGGCAGCCGTGGATAGGGGCAGGGGAGGGGAGAGTGTGACAATATGGCACTGCCGAACGGTCGTGTCTGTGCGCAGGGAGGTGCCCCGAGGGAGTTGGGAGCCTGGTGCCACGTCCGCTACAGGCTTACCACTCACTGGCGGCAGCCATCTGTGGACTGGTGTCCGCAGGTCTCTCCAACCGCTGGGGTGCCCACCAGCAGTCCAAGATGCAAGGGAGGGGAAGTTAACCGCTCCACCTACCCTTGCTGCTGGTCTCCAGACTTCTCGCTCGGGAGGTCTCTCCTTCCAGTTCTCCTCTGCAACCTCCTCCCGTGGAGTCTCCTGTTGTTTCCGGTACCCCTCCTTCCGACCCCCATCCGATGTATGGTCGTCTGCTTGCTTCTTTCTTCTAATATCTTCTAGAAGCTGTCTTTTCTGCAGAGACACTCTGTCTGGCAGTGTTTCTCGTCTGCCATCTTCATTCCTGATTTTAGTAATTTGTCTTCTCTCTCTCCCTCTTTCTCTCTCTCTTCATTCTTTATCAGTCTAGCTAAATATTTGTCAGTTTTGTTGATATTTTCAAAGAACAAGCTTTTGGTTTCATTTATTTTTCTATTTTTTTCTATTCTCCATTTCATTCATTTCTACACTAATGTTTAGTATTTCTTTCCTTCTGCTTAGTCTCAATTTAATTTGCTCTTTTTTTTTTCTTCTTTCCTAAGGGAGGAAAGTTAGGTTATCAATTTGGTATTGTCTTCTTTATAGGCATTTATAACTATAAATTTCCCTCAAGCACTGCTTTAGCTGAATCCCATGTGTTTTGGAATGTTGGTGTTTTCATTCATTACTCAATGTGTTTTATGATTTTTGTTGCAATTTCTTTTTTGAACCATTGGTTATTTAGGAGTTTGTTGTTTAATTTTTACATATTTGTGAATTTGCCAAATTTATTTTTGTCTTTGATTTCTCATTTAATTCCTTCATGGTCAGAGGATATACTTCTTATGATTGTAGTAATTTAAAACATACTGATTTCTTTTTTACTGGCCTACAATGTGGTGTATTCTAGAGAATGTTCTGTGTACACTTGAGAAGAATGTGTAATCTGATTTTGTTGGGTAAAATGTTCTATAGATGTCTATTAGGTCTACTTGATTTATATTATTGTTCAAGTCTTATATATCTTTGTTGATTTTCTGCCTAGTTATTCTATCCATTATTGACAGTATTATTATTTTTGAATTTTCTACCTATTCCTTCAATTCTGTCAGTTTTTATTTCATGTATATGGAATCTGTTGTTAGGTCTCTGTATATTTATAATTTTTTTAATCTTCCTAATGGATTAACCTATTTTATAATTAGAAAATACCCCTCTTTATTGCTACTACCTGTTTTTGTCTTAATTTATTTTTTTCCGATATAAATATAACCACTGTAGGTGCCTTATGGTTAGTGTTTGCATGTGTGTCTTTGCCCATTCTTTTACTTTCAACCTAGTTTTATCCTTGAACTTAAAATGTCTCCAGTAGACATGTTGTTTTATATCCAGTCTTACAATTTCTGCCTTTTGATTGTATTGTACAATCTGTTCACATTTACTGTTATTATTGATATGGTTGGATGTATGTACACCATTTTGCTTCTGTCTTCTACATGTCTTGTGATTACTTTGTTCCTCCTTTACTGCCCTCTTTTATCTTAAGTGAATATTTTCTAGTGTACCATTTTAATTCCTTTAATGATTTTTAAGTACTTTTTGTAGGTATTTTCTTAGCTGTTGCTCTTGAGCTTACAATATACATCTTAACTAATTAGAAACAACTACAAATTTATACTAACTTAATTTCAGCAAGATGTAGAAACTTTACTCTCATATAGATCCATTTTCTCTTCCCTTTTTATGCCATTATTATGCATATTACATGTATATATGTTACAAACCCAACAGTACAATGTTATAACTATTTTTTGTATAATGTTATCTTTTCAAGAAACTAGAGAGAGAGCAAAAATATATTTTCAGAAGTGTTTTAATGTATGAATCTTCTTATTTAGTATTTTTGTTTGTCTTCATATCTTCCTGTGGGTTTAAGTTACCATCTAGTGTCATTTCATTATTTCTACATAGCTTCACTCCCACCCTCTTTCTTTGTGTTGTTATTGTTATATTACTTTTCTGTGTCTTATAGGCCCAACAGTGCCATTTTATGGATATTATTTTATGCAATGGCTTTTTAAATAAATTGAGAAAAGAAATAAAAATAGAATTTATGAACTTAATGACATCCAACATTCTCTGAGTTGATGTTCATTTTTTTCCTACATTTTTCTTTCTGTTCTTTATAATCTCTATTGCTCTGTCTTCAAGGTAACAGATTCTTTTCTCAAATGTACTTTTCAACTTCTCTTTTATTCTGATTTTTGTACATGTGTTTCCATTTGGTTTTTTCTATAACTTCTAAATTTATAGTTTCTATCTTTTTATTGATATTTTTATTTGATTAGTCATTGTTATACCTTCCTTTAATTTTTAAAAATATGATTTTCTTTAGTTCTCTGAACATATCTATAACAGCTGCTTTGAAGTCTTTGCTAAGTCCAACATTTGTGACCCCTCAAAGGCAGTTTCTGTTGCCTACTTATTTTTCCTGTGTTTGGGTCACACTTTATATTTCTTTGAATGTCTTAAATCTTTCATTGAAAACTGGACATTTTAGATAATATATTGCAGCCACTGTGGATATTGGCCTACCCCCTTTTCCTGGGCTTGCCGTCCTTTTTTTGTTTGTTTGTTTGGTCATTTGTTCATATGTTTATTGACTTGGCAAGACTAATTTTGTAAAGTATATTTCCCCTTATTGTGTAATTTGTGGTGTTTCCACACAGATTTATTTGTTTGTTTTTATCTTTAGCCTGGCTTCGTAGGGTCTTAGTCTGCATAAATTACTTGTTAGTCAAGGGTGTGCTTAAGCATATATGTTCAGAGCCCATAAAGCATTTTCTAGTTAATTAAAAAATGATTTCTAATGTATTTACTTCTTGCAATGACCCTGTGTGGAATGTTCAGATGAAACTTTCTATTTTTATTTGGAAACTGAAGTTCAGTTATTCTGTTAAATGATGCTCTTGAGATCATACAGCAAAAAAATTGCAGAGCAAGGGCTGGAACTGGTCTTTGATCTCATGCACAGGGCTCTTTTCATGAAATGCTGCCTTTTCAAGTGTAAGTGAAGTATGTTGTTTGTAAACAAGTAAATAAATGCCTCTTTATTGAAATCTGGAGTCATAAACTTGTGAATTTACATCAAATCATGAGTACAGTGCAGATACCCACTCTATTGTGAGTTTGAGCACTAACTACCAACTCCATCATTCAGAAGCTTATGAAAGCCCAGCCAGCTGTGCCATGGCGCTCTCTTTGTCTGGCTCTGCACTGCATTTCTTCATTGGCCATAGTGCTTCTACCCTTATTTGTTTGGCTTATTGTGCTTTTTCAGTTCTGAAAGAAGGAGTTTTAAAAGAATTTAGGTATTATGCCTTACTGTGCCTTTTTAGAGTTTCGTCTGCACAGACTTGCTCTTCTTTATGTCCTTCTCTTTCTGCCCTGACCAACCATGAAGTGTTTTTCCAACAAATCCCATTCCACTCTTGGTAGGCAGGGTGAGAAGTTTTGCAGTGTGTTGGAATGATCATAATAACTCCTGTGTCTCCTTTAGATATAATTCCAGCCTGAAAAGCCTGTCTATCCTCCAGCTGATGGAGAGTTACACAGAAATCAGGAACTACATCACCATGACCACTGGGATCCTGAGTCGTTTGTCTAAGGAGGACGGAACTGCCTCATGTGTCCAATGGTCACGAATACAAGATGCATTAATTTCTTCAGTATGCAAATTAGCTTTTGCAGATCAGGTATGGCCCAGAGCAGGGTGAGTTCAGTGTCTGTAAGCCTGTATGCATCAAGTAGTAGGACCTGTGACTGGTTGCCTCAACAGCAAGTGGTCATGCCTGTGGAATACAGGCAAAGAATGAGACCGGGGAAGCCCAGCCAGCTTGGTTCCCACGCAAGGCTATGGTCTCTCTAGCTGCTAATATATATCACCGATGAATGCTGCTGGTTTATAAAAGACAAACTGATACAAGTCAATGGTCATTACAGACAGTTCTGCTAAAGTTTGTGTAAGGAAAAATTATGTCAATCCAGTCTGATTTTATTTTGTTAGCAATGATATCCTAGAGAGTTAATTTCACGATTATGTGCACCTTCTAAAGAAATGACCATATATTCAAATATTACCGTCCTTGCTCATAGCATTTCTGCAACTACTATCTTTACGTGTCACCAGAGAATATTCACATATAAAGCACATACAGTTATAAGATACTTCACTTAAAATAATGTTTTCTTCCTCCATTATTGTCTCTGACCCCTTTCCAAAGTTTCACTTAGCTCTGTTCCCTTATTTCCTCTTGCCTCGTACCAGTTTCTTGGCAGGCGGTGGGGTGGCGGGTGAGGCTGACTAGGGTAGGGGCACATCAAGGAGAGATTCTGGACTGGAAGGAAAACTGGAGACCATGGTGTAGTCTCTCTAAAGAATGTCCGGCCTCCAGTTAGTCTCTTAGCTGAAAAGTGTGGAATCTGCTCTATTTCTACATAAGCAAGCTATAACTTTAAACCCAAAATGCTAACTTTCCTCTCTCTCTGTTTTTTTTTATTGTTGTTGTTGTTCTCTTTTTTGCTTGTTTCTCCTGATCAGGAAGAAATGACTGATTCTGTTCTTATGTTGAGAAACCTCATAAGCTTCTCTAATAAGGTAAGTGTTATCTCTTTCCAAGTGTATTTTCCTACTGTTTTGCATAATTATGAGGGGTATGACCAATTCTTCAAGAATATACTGTCCAGAGTTATGTTTTGACACATTGATTAGAAATATGATCTCCCCCTAAGAATCCATCTGAATGACATGGCCCATTTCAGATTATGAGTGAAGAACTTCCTTCCTTAGTATAGAAGTTTGGAAACTCAAAGTAGAAATATGTCAGAAGAGTTACTGTCCATGCCATGGACAACTTTGGTGAGCGGATTATGCTTTATTGTTGATACACGGCATGGACTTTTCCATCTTCACACCTTTTCTTCTTGAGTCTCTGGCACCTTTTGTGTTGCTGTTTGAGAGATGAGAAGAGCCCCTCACCTACCCCCAGTCCGCAGTCTAGCTCCAGTCTCGCCCGTCCACACTCTGTGTCCGTGGAGGGAATTCCCCACTCCGCGTGGGCATACCCCTCTGTTTTTGCGGGAATCCCCCCAGCTCCCTCAGTGCCCCTCATTCCAGTCTACGTGGCAGTGTCCCCTGGCGTCAGGCAGTGCCCAGCCCGAGTGGCTGCAGGCCGTGGTCCAGCCCCTGCCCACTTTGCCTTCCCCACAGCTCCTCTCCTCCAGTTCACCTCCCTCTCTGCTGCTTCCATCCCCCTCCTCTGCCCACGATCCCCCACATGCTTAGAATCTCACTGATTTTTAAAAAAATCCTCTGGTGAAATTCCACCCTCTTCTAGCTGGCACCTCGTTTCTATGCTTCTCTTCACAGAAAAAAGTTAGAAAGCGACTTCTGAGCCTGCTGTGGGCTACCCTTGCTGTTTCCCATGCATTTTTTTTTTTCAGAGACAAGATCTTGCTTTGTTGCCCAGGCTGGTTTCAAACTCCTGTGCTCAAGCAATCCTCCCACCTCAGCCTCCTGAGTAGCTGGGACTACAGGCGTACACTACCACACCCAACTTCTCGTACTTCTTTTTTTTTTTTTTTGGAGACAGGGTCTTGCTCTATTGCCTGGGATGGAGTGCAGTGGTGTCATCACAGCTTACTGCAACCTCAAACTCCTGCGATCCCCCTGCCTCAGCCTCCAGAGTAGCTGGGACTACAGGTGTGCACCACCACTCCAGCTAATTTTTCTATTTTTTATAGAGATGGGGTCTCACTCTCGCTCAGGTTGGTCTCGAACTCCTGACCTCAAATGATCCTCCTGCCTTGGCCTCCCAAAGTGCTAGGATTACAGGCATGAGCCACCACACCCAACCCTCATTCATTTTTAAACTATGAAAATCAGGTTTTTGTCTCCATCTCCACACTGAAACTGCTCCTGCCACAGTCATTGCAGATCAGCATGTGGCCCAATCCACTGGACACCCTCTGCTCACCGACCTCTCCCTCCCAGGGACGTTCTGTGGGAGGCTCACCCTCCTTTGGGAGACAGTCTCTTCTCTTGGCTTCATAACACACATTTCTTGGTTGCCTGGTGACTGAGCACTGTTGGCTCTTCCCCACCTGTGGTTATGTGGTCAGTGCCTCAGGGTTTTGTCTTGGGCCTCTTGGATTCTCCGTCCACACTTTCTCCTTGGATGATCTCATCCAGTCTTCTCACCTTAAGTGGACGTGATGGTGACTCTGCATTTTATATCTTCAACCTGAGCCCCTCTCAGGTGCTCCAGATTCATACCCATAGCTACCCACGTAGCACCTCCATGTGGGCAATGACTGCTCAAGCCCAGCACGTCCACATGCAGCTCTTCCCCACCGCTTGCCACCCCTTCACTCCTCCTGCCTTCCTCAGTTCAGTACAGGGCAGCACCGTCCACCCAGAGTCTCACGTCAAAGCCCAAGTGTGCTCAGAGAGTCCTCCCTTTTCCTCCTCCGTCCACTTAGAATTAAGTCTGATCAGTTCTTTCTCAGGAACATAACTAGAATTTCCTGCCTCGTCCATCTCTACTGCCCCCACTCTAACCTAAGCACACATTCTTTCTCCTCCGGGCTAGCAGTCTCTCTCCTGTGCTGCCTGCCTCCTGTCTCGACACCCTGTTATACATGCTACAAACACCAGCCAGAAGATCATTTTAAAAGCTGGAATCAGAAATGCCAGTCTCCTGCTTAATACTTCCTGTGGCTTCTCCTTGCATGTGTGATAAAACACACACGTCTTTTGTGCCTGTGTGGTTTGCTCCTGCTCACCCTTCCATCCTCCTCTCTTGGTCTTTCTCCCCCTTTCTAACCATCCTCCAGGAAGACTGGCTTGTTCCTTTTCCTGCTGTGCCCTCTCCCTGGCTTAGCAAAGAGCTGGAACCTTTCATTCCACTCTCAGCTCAAACATTGCTTGCTCAGGGAAGTTGTCCTTGACCCACAATCTAAAGTCACCCTCTCCTCCTACTACCTGGGTTGCCTCAGTATTTTCACAGTCAGCAACTATCTCATTTACTTCATCGCTACTCTTCCTCGCTGGAATGTAAACTGCATGACGGCAGGGACCTTTCATTACTCTTCACTGAGAAATAACCACAGCTGTGACACCTGGCAGGAGCTCGGGAGGCAGATGGGAAATGAATGAATGACGACTGGATGGCTCTGTCGCCCTCCTCATCCTTCCTGTCTGGTCTCACCCTCCTCTTTTTGGGTAGCTCCACTCCAGCAGCCACCAGTCTGCGGAGGGAGCCCAGTCTTCCCTTGGTAGTGTGATTCTCCTCTCTTCCGACAGAGCTGTCTTCATAGGAAACACATCTGGTCATGTCCTCCATTTGCTTTAAAATACTTGATGGCTTCCTAGGAGTTTGAGGATAACATCTGGTTATTCTGCACATCATGCAAGGACTTTACCTGGCTCCAGCTTACTCTCCACACTTCACCTCGCACACATCCCAACACAGCCAGCTTCCCTGTTCAGTCACTCTGGAAGTTCCTTATGTCCCTGACATAGTGTGCTTTCCCTTAACCCGGAGCAGGTCACTTCTTCCCCTGGGAGTATTACTTTCTCCTCAAGGCTAGATTCAAATGCCACCTTCTCCATGAAATCTTCACAAAGCCTGAAGGGAGAGTTCATTTGATTCTAGGCAAATTCGTACATGACTTTGTTATAACACTTTAACCCTTTTGAGCTATAATTATTTTTTTTACATCTGCCTTCCAAAGTTAGACTATTTAGCCTCCTAAGACACAAACTACATTAGTTAAAGTGACATTAGTTGCTGTAACAGATAACCCTGAAATATCAGTAGCCGAACACAACAGAAGTTTATTCTTCACTCACACACATCCCATACCAGGCGTCCCATGTGTGGTGTCCCCCATGGTGACTCGGGGACTCTGGCTTTGATCTCATGCCCCCAGCATCTCCACTCTATGGCTTCCTAAGTCAGGGAAATAAAGCATGGAGAAGGTTTAGCGCTTGTCCACAATGTGGCCCTGGGAGTCGCGTGCCTGACTGCACTCACATTCCCTGGTGAGCACCGGTCACACGGCCTCACCTGGCCTCAAAGACCCAAAAATGGAATTACTTCCCAGCAATGACCCAACACGAGGCTCAGGAGGATGAATCTGGTGGAGATCAAACCATCCCTGGCACAGTCCCTCTCTCATGCTTCTCTGAACTCCAGGGCCTGCCGCAGTTCATAGCTCAGAGTGGAAAATAAAATTGCGCATGATTATCATTTCTAAAGTAATCACTTTTTATATTTTTGGTTAAAAACGTAGGCATTGTGAAAAGTGGGCATACTATGTTCTTTAAAGTACTTGTTTTATTTTAGATAAAAGATGATTCTTTAAATTTTAAGTCCTATTTTGATGGTAAGTTACCTTGCGTATAAGGCCTTTAATGGTAGTTTAAATGTATTTCCAAACTAGTTTAATTTTATTATTGGTGTAAGAATTTTATTTTAAAAGGTATTTCTAAACCACATTTTGGTTAAATAAGCATGGCTAACAGAAAATATAATCTTAATTTCATTTCATTGGACATGTATTTATTGAGCAATTGCTAGGAGCTGCTAAGGTACAAAGAAGAAAAAGATTTAGTCCTTGTCTTTTAAGCACTGATGAATGAAGTCAAATGTGGAAACAGATATACTTCAGTAAATACACTAAGTCCTATGATTAGGAGAATGGCAAAATTCTGCAGAAACACAAGCAGTGGTGCAGCTCACTTTGGCTGGTGGACATTGAAGTTGGTTTTAAAAGAGAAGTAGGAAGAATCATAATTTTGTTAGACATGATAATGGTGTTGTGAGCATGCTTTTGGCATATATAATAAATTGTTATCTATCAGCGCTATATAATAAAACATGGATAAAAGTATCTGAGATTTGCTTTTAAATATTTTTTTAAATATCAAGTAGGGAACATAAGAAAAAATATTGCCCATGAACGATGATTGTTAAAGTTGGGTAATGGACATGTTGTACTACTGTTCTCTTCTCTTTACTTTTGTGTGTTTGGAAACAGTCCATATTAAAAGCTTAGAAAAGGAGAGAATGAAAAGTAGGATTTTGCTAGGCCAAATGAGGGTAAATCTACTGCAGGTCTGGGAATGTGGAAGGCATCAGGAAGAAGCCACTCTGGCTTGGGAGCAGGGGATGCTTAGCGTGGTTGGAGAATGGAGCACGTTTGGGTAATGGGAGAGAGAAGGCGGAAGGGGCAGTTTGGGGCCAGTTTGTGAAGGGATTTTCAAGGTGCTTGTTGGGGTTCAAACCAAGCAGCGTCTTATAGAATAAAAGGCTGTTAGAAACTATTTTACTTTGGTCATTTTGTGGTAGAAAGTTGAATATTAGACAGCAAATTGTTACTTGGGAAGTTGCCAGTGATCACCTAGAGATGAAACTGGACTTGCATTCAGTTTTCTTGACCCTAGTTCAGTAATTTTAATTTCCAATAATAATGAAAGAGGCTAGAATATAGGCATCATGTGCCTGAAGCATTTTGCTTACATCTCTTCGTTCCACGTAGCTCAGCGTTGAGAGTGCAGTTCTCATCCTCAAATACTCCCGGACGCTCTTCGCTCAAGGCTGGTTCTCAGGGAGGTGTGTGGCTGACAGAGGCCTGAGGCTGGAGCTCGTCCTTCTCATGTCCAGAGTCTGGGACATCTCTGAGCAAGAAAAGTCACGGAGTGAGGGCTATCTACGGGAAGATGCGATTATCACCATCTCCGATTTATTGCTCGTAAGTCATGCTTTTTCTCCACCCATAAAAATGCTGTTTCCCTTTCCCAGGACACTAACCTATATTTGTAATTTCTTCTCAAAATAGAATCAGCTCCTAAAGTGCTATGTTTATTATTCTGGGGAGCATTTCCATATTTGGAAATTGTCATTTTGAATTTTAAGTGTTTCGTGATGGCATTGTAATGTTTCCAGTGAAACTTCATTTCTGTTTCATCCTCTTGTGTTTTGGTAGATTTTCATTTGAGATATTTGGGACATTTGACTCCTAAACAACTACTTCTCAGGATACCTTCTGTTTTTTGAGAAATGATGTAAATTAATATAAATGATTTCTTGCATGCATTAATTTTGAAAGTAGCCCTGCCGATATATAACTGCTAAAAAAAATCCCAAAGTTTATTTCATTTATTTCTGCTCTAGTATCTTTGAGAAATTGTCTCAGATTTTTTAAAATTTTTACCTTAGGAAATGGCCAGTGCTTTCAAGAGCAGTAAGTTAATGCGCTTTTGATCCTCTCCTACCAGTCCTGCTGGTTTATTTAACTGACAGTTACTGTAATATTTGGGAAATTAGAAAGTAAATGAATATCCTGTCAGAACCTGGTAATTACAACTGTCATTACTCATTAATACATTTAAAAACATTTGTCACATAACCTCCCAGCGCTGAGCCCGAAGGCCCTGTGCTCACGTTTCCTGCCAAGTCTCCATGTTGTAGAAATAATCATGGTATTAAAACTGCCTTTTGATGAGCTAAGAATCCCCAAGAAGCACAGAAATTGCTAAAAAATGAATACGATGTCACAGAACAAAATGTCAAAACAGGCCAGGCGCAGGGGCTTACACCTGTAATCTTAGCACTCTGGGAGGCCGAGGTGGGAAGATCATTTGAGCTCAGGAGTTCAAGACCAGCCTGAGCAAGAGCGAAACCCTTTCTCTACTAAAAATAGAAAGAAATTAGCTGGACAACTAAAAATATATATAAAAAAAAAATTAGCCGGGCATGGTGGCACATGCCTGTAGTCCCAGCTACTTGGGAGGCTGAGGCAAAATGATTGCTTGAGCCCAGGAGTTTGAGGTTGTTATGAGCTAGGCTGACACCATGGCACTCTAGCCCAGGCAAACAGAGTGAGACTCTGCCTCAAAAAAAAAAAAAAAAAGGTCAAACAAAACAGTTTGTGTTTTACTGTTATTTGCCATTTATATCCTTGTACCAAAATTTTTGCTCAGGCAAATCAATCCAATCTAACCTGCAATGGGGGATCTTTTCCATAGCTTTTCCTCTCTCCCCTGGTCTAGATTCCAGACACTTTGGCCATGTGTGATGCAAACATTCAGCTCCCCCTGCTGTGTTTCAGGGCTGTCTCTCTCTGACCCACGTTAGCACTGGGCAGATAGAGTTCCAGACGCTGCTTCATCAGAACCTTCAGAGCTCCGTCCAGAGCCTGGGCTCTGTCCAGGTGCATTTTCCTGGTGACCTTGCCGGGCACAGTCCTGCTGGGGTGGAAATGCAGAGTCAGTGCTACATTAGTCAGCTCATACTCTTCAAGAAGAGCCCATATCCAGCGGGCCGAGCTCCTGGGCAGGTACGTGACGGCAGATGACCTGCCACATAGAATTTGCAGTAATTGGGCTTCAGTGACAAAAAGAGAGTCAAGGTTGGCACATTTGCACCTGTTTTTCAGTTCACTTAGAACATGTTAGTGTCTCCATTTCTCTTGGAATATCAGTTCCTCCAGAAAAATCCTAGCAAAACTAGGTGTCTCTGGTGCCTGGGTCATTGGACCCATTCAGCATTTCCTGTGGGGCTCTCCAATCCATTGTCAGAGAATAAAAGGCTCGAGTGGGTTAGAGTGTGTGGTGCAGTGATGATGCAAACACAGAGTGTCACTTGAATGAAGCTGGAGAAGAAGCTGCCAAGGACACACCAGCACTCACCTCTTTTCCTTCTCATTCACCTGAGAGGCAGGTCTGATCCAGCCCAGAGGCTGGGCTGATCCAACAGGGTGGCCCCTGGCTCGCTGGGAGGTTGGGCAGAAGAGGGGACCAGGGTGATGTTAGGATGGGGCAGTCAGGGAGGATTGCCCCAGCCGCCTGGCAATTTTGTAGACATCCACCTCACCTTCCAAATTCAGAAGCCTTGTGAATGAGCCTGGGGTCGCCATGAGTTTGGAAGGGCAGAGAGTGAGGAGTCTCAGTATTTTCTGCACCTCAGCACCCCAACCCCGGCACAAGTTCCTGGCCCACTGGGTGCCCAATAAATGTCTTCTGAAGGAATGGGCAAATTTATGAAGTACATCTTATTTTGGTTAAAAATGCCCATCTTTTAAAGCATTTGCTTTTTTTTTTAATACGAAAATAGAAATGGCTAATCAGCGTATGAAAATAATTCAAACTAACAAGCAATAAAGAAATAGAAATTAAAATGATTATTTTTAACTTACAAAAGTGCAATTACTTAAAAATACTCACAGCTTATGGAGGTACAGTGGGTGAAGCAAGGTGTCACTTGGTATGACCTTTCAGAAAGCACTTTGTCCCCATACATCAGGAGTTCAACAACCTGGACCATGTTGTTACACCTGTAGGAATCTGCACCAAGGAAATGAGAAAAGATTTATTCAAAACAGTATATTTTGTCTTATTTATTTAAAACAATATTATTTATGATAACCCAAATAGAAATGTACCTAAATGTTCAACATAGGGATATAGTTCATTTATAGCCAGTTAAAATTATGTCAATCAGGGAATTTTAGTGACTGGAAGATTTTATGCAAGAAATATAGAGGATGATTATCTGCCCCGTATGTATGTACTCAGCTCATAGAAAGAGTTTGGTATGCGACATCCTCAAATGTGATCTCTCTGAGTCATGGGATTATAGGCAAGCTATTCTTCACCCTTCTGTATATCTTTCTGTAACTTTCTGATTATCTACAATGAGCAGATTTTTTTGTATGAGATTTCAAAATATAAAACAAAAAATACTTCAAAAAAATTTTTAAATCATTAATTTTAATATGAGTAATACAAAGGAAGCATCATTGCCAATCCTGCCATCCTAACTAGTAAAGCTGGTTTTATAATATTTTTCTATGCTATCCTCTGATATCCGGTACATAATTTCATATGACTGTAGCAGTAGCACCACTATACTTTGGTTTCCTGCTTTTCTCACTTAAGTCTTGCTGTTTGCTTTCATTGCTCTGAGATGGTCTTTGTTTCCCAAGATTGGTGGAGTCATTCGCCTCGCCCTCTACAACTGCTCCAGCAGAAGGCCCATCAGCAGACAGTGGCTGAGGAAACCCCTGACCCTGGAGTTTGAGGAGGAAGACAACCCAGTAAGGAGAGCCTTTCCCTGCTGCCTCTGCTTCATTTAGCCTACAGTGGCTGATCTTTAATGCATTTACTTTTCCAAAGGCAAAGTTTGCTTAACTTGTTTTTCTTTTGATGGCAGGATCATAGGAGAAATAAAACGACATTTGTATTGCTTCGGGATAAAGTGAATTTCCATCAGTTCGTTGGACTTTCTGAAAACCCCCAGGAATCTCTACAGATAGAAATCGAATTTTCTAAGCCCATCACTAGAGCATTTCCCATCATGTTGCTAGTAAGGTGAGTTGATGGCGATAGTTACAGTGGGAATGAGATTGGAGCAAGAAATATCATACTTAAGGATGTTTTCTGAAAAAAAAAAATCAGTGAATTAGATTGTTTTTAAAACAATAATGAAGCTCATTGTCTAAAGAAATTGTTATATATTCTGTTGTTCAGACAATAAGCTTCCTTGCTTTGCTTTTTGAGATTGGATTCCTGCCTATTAACATTTATTGATGTGAGAAACATCTGAATTGCTAGTAGTAATACACATGATCTTATTTAGAAATGTAATTCTCTCCAGTATAAGGCCGGGCCAGAATTCGTTTATTTTTTTTTTCTTTCTTTTCCCAAAAGGATAAAATGTGTTCAAATCTGTGTATCTAAGGAAACTTGATAAATCATCTTTCTCATGGATGTTGAGTTCATCAGACTTGGGTGGGTCCCATTTTACAACTAAATTACATAAGAAGGCTAAATAAGTGAATATTGAAAATATTCTTTGGAATCATACATTAAAAGTGCTAGTGGAAACTACCAGTTTGTGGAGTTTGTGGTAGGTCTGGATGAGCAAAGTCTTGATCATTTCTCTTCTTTGAGTCCCATGTATTCCAGCCATCTGACAAAGATGTTAGCTGTTTGATTGCTCCTGATTGATAAGGTGGGTGTCTCAGCTAGACTGAGGGGTACTCATGAGCAGGCTGTATCTTATGCAGGTGCTGTCCACGCAGCCCTTAGCAAGAGGTTTAGTCTCTGTCATTGGCTGCACTCTCATTCTGCCAAATGAGCTAAGCCATTCAATGTCTGCAAGTGTCTATTTGCTCAGAGTTTAGATTTTAACTTAATTCTTTTAGTCATACACAAAAAAGGTAAAATGCTTCTGAGAAATTTCTTAGCCAACTACTTTGTGCTACTATCCTTTATCTGCTAACAGGTTATGTAGATTTAATACAAACATGCAAATGTGTGCACCTTCTGTGGGGCCCTAACCATGCGGAGCCACTGCTGTTCATTTCTTCATCACCTACAGATGGTGATGGTCATTCTTATTCTTGTTTTTACTGAAGTTTTTATTTTTTAATGAAATGAGGAGTGAATTATTATATAGAATTTTTTATTAAAAGACCAAATGGTGCCTCAGAATAAGCACATTGACCTCTTTTAGCCCAGGCTACCTCCTTGCAGTGAAATGGATGTTTTGCACAAATTGACTAAAATCTTGAGAGAGGCTTAAGTAAAATCTTTGAGAGAGAGAAAAAAGAGACATTACTACTTTGTTTTTATATCCTAGATTCTCTGAGAAACCTACTCCTTCTGATTTTCTTGTGAAACAGATCTACTTCTGGGATGAGCAAATTGTACAAATGTATATACCTGCTGTCTCACGGAAAGGTCAGTGGACAAGATATCTTACCTTTAATTTCTGTTTATGCGAGGAAAATATCCCCTACAACATGTATGCATAGCGCTGTTTTCTTCATTCTTGATACAAACATCGAACTCCTTTCTATGCCTGCTTGTATACAAACTGTTCCACAATAGTTAACACACGTGGAAACCACTCCACAGGGAATTGCAGTCCGTGTTCCGCAATGTGCTGGGGACAATGTACATGTCTCCCAGCCCGTCTCCTGCTTCCCCAGGCTCTGCCTTTGCTCAGGCTGTCCTCTGTGCCTGTAGCGGCCTCCCATTTCTTCCCTCAAACCAGCCTCTGCTGAGCCTCCCTGACCCAGCAGTTGAGTCAGGACTTTCAAGGTGTCTCTTTATTTCACGTATGAACAGAGAAACCATGACCCTTTTGATGCAGTGTCAGGGCAGAGTGTCGGCCAGGAGTTGGCAGAGTGTTAGGCTTGGGGCTTGCACCCTCACGACACTCTGCCCCAGTAGCTTAGGCTTCCAAGCCTTAGGGACCTCCCCCGAAAAGCAAGAAACTGAAGCTCAGCGTACTGAAGTGACCTACACAGGACTAATCAGACACCTGCTTTATTATTATTTCTAGCAAACTGTGGTCATTGAAAGGCAGGGTTGGCTTCTGACTATCAGGTGAATAGGCCAGACCCATCAGCTCTACATTTTTCCCTAGGATAGAAGTATTTGCCTCTGAGAATCAGTCACTGTTTGTTTCTTTTAAAAATGGATCAAACTGTATCGCTAACCAAATTCAAATTCTCAATAACAATTTTTAAAATGTTGCATTTAATGTTTCTTTTCCATAATTTTTATTATAATTTCAAGTTGGCAGAAAAGTAGAAAAATATGTACAACAAACACCTGTATCCATTTCATCGAGATTCACCATTTGTTGGCATTTTTGCCACATATGTTATCTGCATTTGTGTGCATGTACATGTGTGTATTGGGGGTTTTTGTCAGGGGGTGGGGAGAATGAGCCATTAGAGAGAAAGTTTCAGACCCCATGACACTCCACCCCCAAGTACTTTGACACATATCTCATAAAAACAAGGCATTCTCCTGAGGAACTCAGTACTATTAAAATGAAAAAGAATCAACATTAATTCAAGAATATCTACTTTGCAGTCCATAATTAAATCTTTGAAATATCCCCAAATGCCAATTATAGCTTTTGGACATATAGGAATAACATTTATAGGGCGTCAGGCAGATGGGAGTGGGGAGGAGGGGATGGGTATATACATACATAATGAGTGTGATGCGCACCATCTGGGGGATGGACA
>CAUYPO010002925.1:0-12481 GCA_963574435.1 Cheirogaleus major | reverse complement strand
AATTCAGGTGTGAAACCATCTGGTCCAGGACTTTTCTTTTTAGGAAGGTTTTTTATTGCTGTTTCTATTTCAGTACTTGATATTGGTCTGTTCAGAAATTCTATTTCTTCCTGGTTGAGCCTAGGGAGGCTGTGTGTTTCTAAGAAATTGTCCATTTCCTACACATTTTCCAGTTTGTGTGTATAGAGGTTTTTGTAGTATTCATAAATTATATCTTGTATCTCCGTGGCATCCATTGTAATTTCTTCTTTATTGTTCCTGATGGAGCTTATTAGAGATTTTTCTTCTCTGCTTTTCGTTAGTCTAGCCAAGGGTGTGTCAATCTTGTTTATTTTTTCAAAGAACCAACTTTTTGTTTTATTAATCCTCCGTATAGTTTCCCTATTGTTAATTTCATTTAGTTCTGATTTGATCTTAATGATTTCACTTCTTCTGCTGGGTTTAGGGTTGGTCTGTTCTTGTTTTTCCAGCTCTTTGAGATGATTCATTAGGCAGTTCAATTAAAAATCCTTTGGGGAACACACAGAATAAGGCAGCTGTATTATTGTTCTTCTGGAAGGACAGTTGCTCCAAACAGCATTCGTGTTCCTCAGTTTACATTTTGAGTTGGTTGCTCCTCTCTGTGTTTCTTTGGATCATGTATCAAGCTCTGTTCCTTTTCCAAGCATTGTTGCTTGTGTGGTCCTTGAACATCTAGTAATGTGCTGGTCTCTGGGCTGATACTATAGAAATGAGATAGAGCCCTGCCCTAGAGGAGCTCATAGTTTGGTGTTTAGTTCACATTTCTTGGGTCTTAATGTTTTCTGCTGTGTGTTAAGGGACTTTGGGACAGAGCAGGCTCTGAAGACGTGGTCTCCATTCTGATAGAATTTGCTGTCTGTCGGGAAGACAGGGTCATAAATGGGCAGTTTTATGACAAGGGCTGATGGAGGGTTTCATGGGGGGGGGCCTAAGGCAATTGAAAATGAGAACTTCGAGCCTCACATAAAATTCATGGAGGCTTTATGAAAGAAGTTTTGTAGTTTTTATTATATGAGTTTTTGAAAAAATCAAGTAAAAAGAGGTGGTAAGGTTGTTACCGGCAGAGGGAACAGCAAGAGAAAACGACGAGAGGGCTAGTCAGTCATCTTGTATGCAGGTTGGTGTCGATGGGATATAAAGTCTGTTGGGGGTCAGGGTGCAGAACACCCCATGGGCCTCATGATTGGGATGTCATCAGAGGGCTTTATGCAAGGAAGTGACACGGTCGGTTGTGTTGTTTTTTAGATTGTTTTGGCCACAGTAGAGGGAAGATTTGTGGGGTTGGGGAGGTAGGAGTGAGGGAGACACAGCAAAGAAATCAGTTTGGAATCATTTAGTTGAGTTCAGTTTTGAACTATTTTGGACTACTCTGTCCTGTAAGACCTCCAAGTGGACATGTTCAAGAGGTGGTTACCTGTCTAATTCTGAAGATTAGGGTGGACACTTGGGCAGATGTATGGATTAGGATCATTCAAGGCCCCTTGGCTGGTCACGAGGGTGTGAGTGAGAGGATCTGTGGACCTGAGGGGCGGGAGTGGTTGAGAGATGGGCAGAGGGGAAGGTTGGCCTGAACAGAGATGGAGAGAGAGTATTGTTATGGAAACAAAGATGAGGAGCATAACAGTAATACTGTCATAATGGTATTATCGTAGTAGTAGCATTTATTATTTTCTAGGCTTTGTTCAAAGTTGTAACATGTGTTTATTAAGTCATTTAGTTCTCAGACCTAGCCTGTGAGATAGGAACCATTCTTATTCCTAATGCATAGGCATAGCAGGTAAGTGGCAAAGCTGGAATTCAAACCCAAACAGTCCGGATCCAGAGTCCATACTCAACTACTGTGCTGAACTGGGGTCTGCAGAAAGTTTCGAAAAGGAATTAGTAGTGGGCACTGCCCAGTGTATTGGGAAAGTCTGGTAGGTAGATGGCTGAAGTTGTCTTTGATGATACAGTGGTTGTTGATGATCTTTTAAAGAGCTATTTCAGTTGTATAGTGGGCAAGGAGCTGCATTAAGGTATTTAAATATGTTGAGGAGTGATGCGAGAATGAGGAGAAATAGCCCAAACTGTTCTTTTGAGAAACGTGTTTTGAAGGGAAGAGTAGAGAATGGATAGTGGAGAGAGATTGTTGTTGGGTGAGCGGAGATTTAAAAAAAATTTTGTTGGGCAGATTTGAAGTTATTTCTAAGCTTAGGGTAAACTAGTAGAGGGAGAGTCTGAGAATAGGAGAGGGGTGTTTGATAGATCAGTGCCCTGGATCTGGGAGGTGTTGGAATCAAGAACGCAGGGAAGGGCTGTGCCAGGAGCCGAGGACCCCACATTGCCACAGGCAGGAGGAGGTAGGGATGTGGGCCAGTGGAGACACATTGATTGTTAGGGTTCAGGGACTTGACATCTTCACGTCTGCCATCTGGTTTCCACAAAGGTGTTATTTAGATCTCAGAATTTAATTTTATATTTAATTTTACATTTTTTGAAAAAAAATATTGCATTCATTCTCTAAGCTCACATTGTTTGTTTTTGAGTGGCATGATAGCATAGTGATTTAAACATGCACTCTAGAATCATTACTGACCTGATTTTAAGCCCCCCTCTGCCACTTAGTAACCGTGACCCTAAGCCTCTGTTTCCCCATGTACGAGTGGGGAATGTTGACAGTTCTTACTTCACTACCTCATGGGGTTAAAGTTATGATGATGGGGGGCTTCCAGGTCCGTGTGCAGCACAGAGTCAGAACTTAAGTGTGAGCTACAAGATTTAGTCTACGTTTTAGGAGGCAGCAGGATAACCTAGTGGTTCTGAGCATATGTGTGTGCTGGAATCAAACTTGAGCTGGTTACTAATCTCCTTTGTGGCTCATATTCCTCTTTGGTAAAATTGGGGAATAACAATACCTAGCTCATAGGGGTGTTGTGACATTTAAGCAGGATGGTCATGTAAAGTACTTCTGGTTGAGGAAAAAATGTCTGTAAAGGTCTAGGGCAAGAGTAGATAAACTACAATCTGTGGGCCAAATCCAGTCCACAAGCTAAGTATAGATTTTACATTTTTAATGGGTTATTAAAACAAAAAGGAAGAATATGTGACACAAACTACAGGTGGCCTACAAAGGTTTATATTACAAACATTTATTGTCTGGCTTTTTATAGAAAAAAGTTTGTAAACCCCTGGCCCAGGGTTACTGCGCAGCATTTATGATGCTACTATTGTGCCATTATTTGAGAGATTTTTTAAAAAAATAATTATTTTTTGGCTTTTATAACCTTAGAAATTATGTATTCTAATTCCATCTCATGTTTTTAATTGCATAAGGAAATTGTCTTAAGTGGCAATCTTTAAATGATTACTGCATTTTTATTAAGTTCCCCCAGGTGTCCTGTGTTGGAATATTTGCTTATGAATTATAATATTCCTTAACTTCTCAATAGCTGTACTTCTTTTCTTTCAAATTAATAATGCTTAGTTTTGTCTTATCACTTGGAAAGTTGAGAATGGGGTAAAATGTTCATATTTTACACTCGCTGGCAGGAAACTATAACATGGTAATGACAAGGTGTCATTTTTACTGTTTAGCTGTTGTTATAGTTTTCTCCCTCCTCTGAATATCCGATTTTTCCTGCTTCATTTCCAGACCGTCACTCTCTGTTGCCCAAGTGCCTTGGTGTGGAATTACTCCACAAACGAAAATAAGAGCACGAACCCAGGCTCACCCCTGGATCTGCTGCAAGTGGCCCCTTCTAGCCTCCCCATGCCGGGTGGGAACACAGCTTTCAACCAGCAGGTAGACGTCTGTTTCAGTGCTTGGATGCGTGTTTTCATTGTGGAGAGGCATCAGGTCATAGTGGGCCACGTCTGGGTTTTAGTATCTCAAATGCTTGGGTGCCTTTCTGTGCTCAGCACCCTAACTCTCTGGGTGACCCTGGGGAAGTATTTAGCCTCTTCAGAACCGCAGAAGTTCATGTTGTTACTCATTTTTTTTTTTTTACCCTTTTGCTGGGCAGTTCTTGCTGAGAATTCTGCCACCCAGACAGTAATTATGATGGTGGTTCTAATACATAACCGTCGCTCTGATAGTACTTTGTGATATCTAGTGATCATTTTATATTTGTCTTATTTGTTTCAGGGACTTATGAAACTTGAACATAGGATTGTGACTGATATTTAGAATAAGATCCTTGTCTTTTGCTAAGCAGTTTTCCTAAATTAAATAAAACATTGCTAGTTGCTTTCATGCATAGAATGGCTCAAGAGGATGTTTTTTAGAACTATCACCTTTCCATGTGGGGTCTCAAAAATTTCACTTGTAAAAATTTTTTGCAAGCATTTATTTTTCTGTACATTTATTATGGAAAACTGGCATTGAATTGCCACTTGTAAATTTAAAAAACGCACCTCTTGGGCGACAGGCTGTGTTTCCTACAATTCAGTCAAGATCGTAGTTCACTGTAGGATGTTCTATTCATGCGGAAAAACCTGACATGATGTAGACAGCCTCTGTGGCTTTCCAAGCACAAGTTAATTAGAAGTGATTATCTTCCAGGTTCGGGCAAGGATTTATGAAGTGGAACAACAGATAAAACAAAGAGGTCGTGCCGTGGAAGTTCGGTGGTCTTTTGACAAGTGCCAAGAGTCAACAGCAGGTATGGAACACAACAGAAGAAGGAATACTTGTGAATGTTGGACTTTATACTATGTTTTTGAATTTTGTAAACCACTCCATGTGAATAAGGAAACTTTTTGACAGAGCCACCTGGTGAATTTTGAGGATATTCTTCAGCTTATGCCTTTTAGATGTTGGCTGTCTGGAGTATCAAGTTTGGTTTTAATGGCATTTCTTTGATAGTATATGCCAAAAATGATAATTTAAAAAAATAATTTTGCCTCCCATAATGATGATTTTGTACTGTGCTGTTCTAACTTGTTTGTTCTCTTTAACTGCTTGCTTAATTTCTGCATCTAGGGGTGACTATTAGTCGGGTTTTGCACACACTGGAAGTTTTGGATCGTCACTGTTTTGACCGAACTGATTCCAGCAATTCAATGGAGACGCTTTATCACAAGATTTTCTGGGCAAACCAAAACAAAGATAACCAAGAGGTAGTTGATGTTTCTTCTTTAATTTTCACCTTTTATTTTCTTAGCATATTTTCTTCTCATTGAGTAAACTCTGACAAAGCTTTTCTATAATTCATAATATCTTATGAAGGCATGTAAACTTTGCACCCATTCCATTGTTGGGCTAAGATAATCCAACATTGTTAAAATGATAATGTCCATTGCGCTGGTCTACTGAGGTGTATTGATTGGAAAGACTTTTCTTGGCCCTTTTACCATCACTCTTCAATTTCACTTTTAGTGGAATCTCTTTCATCTAGTGATTAGATATTATACATTGGGTTTGGTTTTAACTTGGGGGAATGTATTTTAATATTTTGCACAGCAGAGGGCAGTGCATGGATACATGTGGTCTTTGAAAAATCCTTAGACAATGTGTTAGGGTTCTACAGAGAAACAGAACCAATAGAAAAAATACGTGTGTGTCGTGTGTGTGTGTGTGTGTGTATATGTGTGTACATATATATTTATAGAAAGGGGAAAAAAGATATTTATTTTAAGGAATTGGCTCATGTGATCATGGGCCTGGCAAATTCAAAACATGCAGGGCAGGCTGGAGACTCAGGGAAGAGTTGATGCTGCAGTCTTGAGTGTGGAGGCAGAATTCTTTCTTCCTCTGGGGAACTCAGTCTTTTCTTTCAAGGCTTTCAACTGACTGGATGAGGCCCACCCACATTGTGGAGGATAAACTGTTTTACTCAAGGTCTGCTGATTTAAATGCTAATCACATCTAAAAAATACCTTGCAGAAATATCTAGAGTAGCATTTGACCAAACAACTGGATACTATAGCCTAGTCAAGTGGACACTTAAAATTAGCAATCAGAGACAATTTTTATCTTATACTTTCCTAAGTAATAGATTGTTTCATTAGTGAACTGCTCTATAAACATAGAATTTTCAATTTTTTTTCCCTCATCCTTATTTGGGGGGAAATAAAAAGTGTGTTCTTTTTTCCCAATGGAAAGTACCTATGGTGTATCCAGCTTGTGTTAGGCCCCCGGAATGCTGGGGTAAGTTTTAAGATACCTTCAATACCTTAGTTAACTGATTCTAACTATCTCTGATTTTTCAACTAGCCTTTGGGAATGCATATCTAGAAAGGAGAGAGGAGATGAAATAACAAAAACAATTCAGAAACCTTTCCCTATCCTACCTTTATGCGAGCCTGCTACATGTTCCAGATTGTTCATCTTTTTGGAATAATTTCTGAATCATCATCTCGCTTCTCAGAGATATGGTTCAAGACTAGTGGTGCCAAGTAGGCTCAGAATGTTGAGAGCGAGGGACAGGAAGTTTGAGCGCATTTTTTAAATTCACTGTGAGTCTCACTTGAAATCCTTCAGCACTGCAGTAGAGCATGCTGGTCGTAAGCCCATACAATCCTCTGCTTGCCGAGGCAGGTTAGAGTGTTACTGTGCTCTTTTAGGGTAGAAACCTTTAAGTCTGTAGTCAAGACTTTCTTAGATAAAAGGTTTCAAGAATACTAAGATTTTTTTTAATACATAGAAGTGAGTTACCTGGAAGGAAAACAGGGATAACCAAAATTCAAGGTGTCTATTTAGATTGCTAAGCTTCTTATACTAAGTTTTGAGTAAAAACTACCTTGTTTCCTGTTGAAGGTTTTACTACTTCGGTTTTGTGGTTAGCGTGACTATATAACTTTGTAGTGAGTGAACTTCTAACTAAAGGATTACTGCCTCATTTACTCACGGAGACTTATGTCACAGCACTCTCAAGAGAAAATGGTAATAAGGGTGTCTCATCAAGGGCGGAAATTATGTTGTGGTATTTCTGAATAAAATCACACTGTTTGTAGGGTTCTCTCTAAAACACAGCTGTCTCTAGGGTGAGTGCCTGAGATGAGCCATTATGGTGCAAGAAGAAATTATTAGAACTTCTGTTTAGATTACGTTTTTAAAAATCTTTGTCTCAGTTTTACAATGAATTTAATTACTGTGATAGTATTGGTATAGAAGTTATAAATAAATGTGTATTGGGAGTTTTTACTAAAAACAAAACAAAACTCTTTGTGCTGGGAGGGTAAGTGGAAAAGTTTGGAGATTGCTGCTCTAAGCTTCCTCTATGAGAATGACTTCTCCACCCAGGATGCGGGCAGGTGCGTGCCACTAGAGGGCGACATGTGCTCAGGGCTGAGAGTCCTGGAGGCTCTAGGAACACAGTCCTTGGAAGGAGTGTCAGCGTTGCCTCATTTAGCAGTAATTATTTGAATGTTGACTCAACTTCAGAAAGATTTGATGTGAGTGAGGGGTTGCTTTGAGGTTAACATGCTGCTTTATAAGCAAGACAAAAACTACATTTTAAATCTGTAGTTCAGAATGGCTAACTTTTCTTAATAATCTGGCAGAAAGGATAACTGAGTGGACAGATCTTTCTGTAATATTTAACGTTAATTTTTAAAATATGGCCTTGGCATCTATTTGTGTGTATGTGTATATCAGGTTATGAATGTATATGTAATCAAATAACGAAGTTTTATCTCTGTTTACCAGGGTTTTCTTGACAACAGAGTCACTTTATATTTCTGGAATTCATGTATGAGCCGCAGTACTGTGTTGACTCTGGTCAGCTGTGTGACTTTGAGCAAGTTGCTTTAGGCTTTGTGCCTTAGTGCCCTTACTTTTTAAACAGACATAAAGTAGCAGGCCATTAAGTATGAAATGTCCGATTTCAAGTCAAAAGTGTAGTTTATTATATCTCAAACAAGGAGCAGTACAATTAATCAAAGTATGTGCCTAAACTATCGACACAGTTTTGCCATCTTAATGGTAGCTTGTTTGTGCCAGCAGCGAAGAAATCTGGAGAGCCAGTGACAATGAAATTGTGAGAGGCATTTTCCACACCTTGTTGAGAATTGAATATTTTTCCTTGCAAGAAGTGGTCCAAAGCCTGGAAGGAAGTGGTAGCCAATTGGTGCCACGTCTGGTGAATATGGTAGATGACAGAGAGTTTCCAAGTCCAGCTTCTGTACTTTGAGCAGCATTGTTTGTGCGACATGTGGTCGAGCGTTGTCTTGCAGGAGGATTGGGCTTCTCTATTGACCAATCTTGGCTGCTTAATCTCAAGCATCCTCATCATTTTGTCCAACTGGTTGCAGTAGACATCCGCTGTAATCAACTGACCAGGTTTCATGAAGCTGTAGTGAATAATACCAGTGTAGGCCCACCAAACAGACATCATTAGCTTTTTTTTTGATGAATATTTGGTTTTGGTCTGTGTCTTGGCACTTATCTTTATCCAGCCATTGTGCTGAATGCTTTCAACTGTCAAAAAGAATCCATTTTTGATTGCATGTAATATTACGGTATAGAAATGGTTCACCTTTATGTCATGACAGCAAAGAAAGGCAAGCTTTGGGATGATGTCTATTCTGATGCTCATTTAATTCATGCAGATCCCATCTATCCGGCTTCTGTACCTTGCCCATTTGTTTCAAATGGTCCAATATTGTTGGAATAGTAATGTCAAAATTTGCTGCTAATTCACACATAGATTGAGATGGATTTGCTTCTACTACATCTTTCAGCTCATCATTATTCACCTTGGTCTCAGGTCACCCACTTAGCTCATTTTCAAGATATAAAATCACCATAATGGAACTTCTCAAACCATTGACATACTGTGCGTTCACTAGCCATATTCTTCCCAAACACTTCATTGATGTTTCAAGCTGTGTGCGCTGCATTGGTTCCACGACGGAACTAATATTCAAAAATAACATGAATTTTTAACTTATCTATGGAGTCACAAAAAAATTGCTCTAAAAAAAAATTTTTGAAAGATAATCACAAGCCAAAACATGTTTTGGAAAGAATGAGGATGTATCTTCACAGTGAAAAACAAACAAACAAACAAAAAAATGAAAAAAAGAGAAGTGTCAAAGTGAAATGTCAGAGATAGCAACTCTAAAACTTAGTACTTAAGGAAATTCGACATTTCATACTTAATAATCTAATACTTGCCCTTTTCCTCTCTAAGGAAACATGAACACTTTGAGAATTAAAAAGCACTATATAAATATGTTCCAAAAATTGTTATTGTTAATGATAATATAGCAATTATTGTTAGTATTGCCTTACAAGAACCAGTATGATGACTCTGTTCTTTGATAAGGAGTTATATAAAGCGGTGTGGTTAGGATTCAGAAACACATCTCACTTCTTTAAAATATACTTCCCCTTTTTTGGTTTCATAATTTGTGTCAAGATTTAGATAACATGGTAGATAAAAATTTACCAACCTCTGTAGTTGCAATGGGTTGGAGGTTTGCTGACTGGAAGTCACGTGCAGGTGTGCCCAAGCCCTGGCTTGCGCAGCCTGCTTCCTCTCGTTTGTTTGGGAAACTTGAATTTCACCCTCCTTGATTCCCTTTTCTCTGGAACTGCTAAGGGGAAGTCTGATCCCCTCTACTTCCCTGTAGGGAATGGGGAGAGCATCTGTCCAAATGGGAGAAGGCACGGATTCCGAGGTTCAGACTTGTGTGTGTAATCAGTTTCAATATTTGGTGAAACCCCGTGGAGAACTGTAAGGCATGGGATGAGGGTGATCAAGGCCTGGGTCCCGTCCTGTGGTTGGGCTGTGGTGGTGGTGAGAGTAAGAGTAGGACCTGACGCCGTGCCCCGTGTTGGGGTGTGCCAGGCCCGTGGCGTGCTTTCGCTAATTCCACATGGAATGTGTTTATGCCTCTATTCTCTGCCTCCCTCTCCCCCTTATCCCCTGTATTCTCAGCTACTGCTTCTGTGTCAGGGATGGGTGTTACGGTACAGGAGGTGAAAATAAAAATATCAAAAACCTTAAGATTTACTTGTTCTAGATCTGCGCTGTTGGATTTTACTTTCTGGGTAGTGTGAGATTGTAATGCTGAGGTCGGGGCTCTGAGACTCGTTTCCCACTCGTCTCCTGGTGGGAGTTAGTGGGGGCTACTGTGTACAGGGCAGTAGTTGAGAGGGTGGGGGCTCGGGTGGCTGGGAAACAGGCCCTGTCTGAAGGGGGCCGCCTCTCAGATTCTTAGATTCTACTTGGGGTTGTAGATCCATCGTTGCCTGATCATCCAACATTTCAAGAGAAAAGCTGTATGTTAAGATTTATATGTGAACTTTCCCAGTCTTAAAATGCCGTGCAAGCTAAGCAGCGTGTCTGTTGGCCATGTTCGCTCAGATGGCTGTCACTCTCTTATTTGTTTGTTTGGTGTTTCAGACCCATTTCTACTCTGGGTGATGGAGGTAGAGAGGACCCTGACGTCCATATAAGAGAGTTGCTCTGTGGGTTGTGGGGCCTCCTGGTTCCAAGTGATGACCGAGTCTGTCTCTTGTGACCTCGCCTCTGAGCAGCAGGATGAGGAGGGTGACCTCTCAGCCTTACAGAGACCTCGGACCACTTGTTCCTCTTGGCGTCTCTCCTTGTTTGGGATGTGTAAGGACAGAGGCAGCTGCATCTTTGGGTTCCATGGGGGCATGAATAGAAGAGAAAGTGTGGCAGTGGCCTTTTCACTTCTCTCTTTGGGGCCCCAGGAAGCAAACTTTATCCTGAGTAATGAAAAGGCTGAACCAGCTGCACTGGACAGAACGCTGCGAAACAGCAGCACAGCAGCATGTGTGTTTCCTCTTTTCCCGCTGCTGAGACCATCATGCAGCTAAAACCCAAAACCCTGCATATTTATTGTTTAGATTTGTTTCATGCTTACACTCTTCATGAAGACTTCTCTGAATAGGTGTGACGAGTTCATACTAATTTTTTGAGTGGCAAAGGTCTTAAGTTCCAGAAATGTGCTTTCCTTGCCTTGGGCACAAGGTGTCCCAGGCCCAACAAGGTCTGTCTGTATCAGTGTGGCTTAAGATCTTTGTTTGACCACTATAATCCAAAGACAAAAACTCGGTTTCTGTCATCGCTGTGCTTATTCCTCATTTGTCTTCCTGCAGGCCTGTGGCTCTGTGAGGTCAGGGCCTGTTTCTTCCTTTTGCCAGCAAGCACATCATTAGCCCCTAGCACGAGCCTGGGCCCCAATGGGTGCTCAGCAGGTGTTTATTGAATTTGTTTTTTGAAGTTCATAAAACAGCTGCTGGGGCAGTGAACTGAAAGGGGAAGCCCCTCTGTGGGATTTGGCCTGGAAGGGTGGGGATGAATACAGTAATGGAACTGTATATGTCAGTCTTACACATGGTACCTGCTCACATGTGCAGGTGGAGGTAGGGGTGTGGCTGACAGGAGAGCTGTCTCCCATAAAATCAGCCCGTTAGTGCATTTCTTCTGGGGTGCTATGGACAATTCACTTAGTTTTGATGAGTCTCAGTTTCCTCATTTGTAGAATGGGCTATTTCCTGATGTGAAAATGACTCGAAACCATATCAGTAAGCCGTTTAAATATTTATAGTGCCTAACATCTAAATGGGTACTTAATAAACACTAACTGCTATTACTATTGCTATTACTGACCGATGTATTTATTTAAAGAGGCAGTTAAAAACTCTGGAGAAATGACAGGTGTACGATCAGAGACTTGTAGAGTGTCCCTTGGGGCTACTGTGGAGACAGACAGACACACACGCTCACGCACACATTGCACAGTCTGACAATCCAAAAGGCACAGCCGGAATCTGTCAGGGTTTCTACATTCTTTGATTTTCAGAAAGTCTTTTCCTTCAGTAGTGAAGCAGTCAAAAGGGATTGAGCCACCTAGGATGAGGTAGCTGTAGTACCATGTGGTAAAAGAGATCATGCTCATTTAAACGCTTAGGTCATGTTGTTGTTTAATGTAAGGGGAAAAAAGTCACTTTCTGAAACCAAGACTGAAGAATGTCAAGCCAGGCAAAAGTAAGGCAAGCAAGAAAGACACACCGGGATGGCTTCCTGTTGTCCCTAGTGTGGATCACAGCCCAGCCAGAGCACGTTGTGCTTCAGAAGTTGACATGTTTCCTACTATAGTGACACTCAAAGGAAACATTGCCAGTCTTCAATACCATTTTCTTATTTCTTAATATAAGCATATTAGTTAAAAGGCCAATTATGTTAACATAGTTGGGAAAACAAAATTGCATGCCCAGACATTTATTTAGACTTTGCTGTTACTTACTGAGAAGGGCTGGTAATGCATCATGTGGATTGCAGTGGGCCTCTCGGTTTGTTTCTGAGTATGCACGCAAGTCTTTTTTCTTAACTTTTTTTTGAGTACTCCTTAATCACCGGGCCTTTTTTTTTTTTTTTTTTTTGAGACAGAGTCTCACTCTGTTGCCCAGGCTAGAGTGAGTGCCGTGGCGTCAGCCTTGCTCACAGCAACCTCAAACTCCTGGGCTCAAGCAATCCTTCTGCCTCAGCCTCCCGAGTAGCTG
>CAUYPO010002922.1:0-17776 GCA_963574435.1 Cheirogaleus major | reverse complement strand
AGAAACTCCCTTTAAAGTGTAGAAGCTGTGCACTGCAGGCCTCCAGTGGGCGATATTCACAGAGCTCAGATGTGAATGCACCCCTGGAGCTGAGCTGAGTAATTGCAGTGCTGAAACCACAATCCTTCAAGACTAGGCTGTGGCCATGGTGAAATGGACAGAAACACTGTCCTGCTGAAAGCTAAGGATAATCATACAAAGTGGCAACAATGTGCATGCACCTTCTGAGCAAGCTTGGGCAGATGGTCGCTGGTACTGAGGGCTATTATTAGGACTCCCGAGGTTCACTGACAAGCCAAACTCTATCAAAGAGAGATAAGAGAATCTCTGTGAACAGTCATGGGGTTGGTGACCACTTGGCATGGTTCTCATCCTCTCTGGCTGGGATTTCACCAACCTCTTGATTGGTCTCCTTTGGTAGGCTGGCTCTTGTCCAACTTTCCTCTGCACAGCTGTCAGAATGTTCTTTCTAAAACACACCCTAGATATCTCTGCCCTGCTTAAAATGCTTTGATGTTTCCTTTGAGATAAAGTTCAAGCTCCTTAGTATGGCCTAGATGCGGACTTCATCTTTTGACACCCTCTTTCACGCACATCAAGTCCCAAACTCAGATGAAAAATGTCCCTTCTTGTCTGTCTATTCTTGTTCAAGCAGCCTTTCCCTGTCATTGTCACTTCAGCCCAAGTGTCCAGTCTGTATTTTTCATTGAAAAAAAGTCAATGAAGAAGAAAGACTGTTTGTTGTGTTCAGCTCTCTCTTCTCTCTTTCCCCCTGTCTCTTTTTCTCTCCCCCCTTTCCTTTCTTTCTACATTAGCATTTCCACGTGTCACTAAAACTCTGATTTTACAATTTTACGGCTTACAATTCTTCTTCTGTTATTTCCCATAACTCCTCTTCCCTTTCCCACTCTTAATTCTCCTTCTATATCTCTGATATTCCTTCTTGGCCTCTTTTGGTGATAAGTTTTCTCCCTCCTTAAATTTCTGCACACAGCAGAGTTCCAACACTGGTACTTTTTTCTTTTCACCCTCCAAATGTTTGCTCAGTGATGACTCCTATGAAAAGACTTGCCACTTTGGTGTTGGTGACTACCAGATCTGTACATCCAGCCTCTATCCATTTCCTGAGCACCAGACTCCTGCAATTCAAAGTCTACAAAATAATTACCCTGGGTATCTCCTGCACATCCCCTAGTCGACATGCCTTCAGCTTAATTCATCTCCCAAAGACTTGGTTTCCTTGTAATGCCACACCATGCAATCCCTCTCATCAAACACCCAGGATTTCTGAATGCTCCTTCACCCCACATATTCAACTGGTGACCACATCCAGTTAATTTTCCTACTTAAGATCTCCCACAGTTTTTTTGATGTCACTGACTTTATTCAGACTCTGTGGTGTGTGATGTTTCAAGTATTTATCATCAATGCACTCCCAGTCTTATCTTATTTCAATCTCTGACTGTTCTTGCTGCTGACAAAACAATCCTGGTCATGTTATGTCTCTGAATAAAATCCTACAAGGGCCTCCCCATGAAACATAGAGCAAGCTCCTTGCCATGCTAGTGCAGGGAAATGGGTACCTCATTATGTCAGGACTACATTAACACAAAAAATATCCACCTTAACAGCCATTGTTAAATGGATATATCTAGGATTGAGCAAAGGCCAAAAATCAATTCAGAGCAAACAACACTGACATAGGACACATGGCCCCTAACTTCCTTCCCAGCCTTATTGGTTCCCATGAAGTCTCTTCTATGAACCACACATTCTAGCCATGTGAGCTCCTTGCAGATCCCTGAATGTGGTCTTTCTATATCTAGAATATACTTACCTCCCTTATTCTCCCAACCTTTTGGCCTTGAGTACCTTTCTCCCCACTGCTTTCCTGGAAATGCATACTATTCCTTTAAGACTCTGCTCAAATATATACCACTCTATGAAACCTTATTTGATTTCTTTCATCAGATATACTGAATTCTTTTCTCTCTTTTTCATCTGCACTCCACCCTATAAAGGAAATATCATTGCATCTACAAATTTTAATTCAATTACCTGACTTTATTTACTTCCTCATTTACTAGATTGATAAGGCAAGTCACTTTCAGGAAAAACTCTGTGTTATTTACTCATAACACCTACTATGGCACCCAGAGGACAGAGACATTCTGAAATATTTTTTGAAAAAAGAATACGAAATAAATGAATATATGATTTATAAGAATATACCAGACATTTTTAAGGTTCATTCTAGCCCTTTGTTTGCTGATTCTAAAACAATTTTCAAAGCTTCTCTCTTAGTATTTGTAGATAAGGAATAAAAGACGTTTCTCTCAAGAGAGAAGATACATTGACTTTGATTTAAAATAAACTGAGTGAAGATGTATCGTGCCAGTTCAATGTGGATAGCATCTTAAGAGCAGTTTTGAAAGGGACAAAAGACATAACAATCATGATATCACTGAGGGGCAGAGAGGCAAAAAAGTAGAAGGAAAAGAGGCTCAGTGAGGAAAAGCATGGGGTCATGTATTCTCCAACTACTGCAAAATTTTGCCATGAAAGAGCCGTGGTTGTTTTTCACTTTTCAATCCCTTCCTAATTTTTTGTCAAAGGGAAAGGAACCTGCACATCTTATCCAAATTTGCTTTCTAAAATGACAGAATTAAATGGAAAAATATCGAGCTACCACTTTTCCTTAAGTGACATCCTTTGAGTCCTTCAAGAGAAGCGAAATCATAAAATCAACAAAAGACAAAGCAGAGACTAATAGCTGCTGCTAGGACAATGCCACTAAAACATGTATCAATGAAAGTTTTATTCATATCTCCATTGTAAGGATCACTATGAAGTTTGCTTCCATGAAATGCTATTTCTTAATTATAGGTATGAAAGTATCAATGACTATAATTAAGATAGAAGATTTTATTTTAATGAAATCAATGTTTAGAGTTGATAATGGAAGTTTTATCATGTCCCTAATGACTAAAATTCCACCTCTCAGTATGATTGGCACCACAGGAGCCAACCACTTGGACGACTGAATTAATTTTTATATAATCCAATAATTACATATCATGGAGATATGACTATCAGCTAGAAAGAAAGAGAAAATTCTCAGATCATCAATCATCAAAAATTATTGATGAAGGAAATTTCAGAATTTCCATTTTGGGAAAAACTACTAACCCTTAAAGTCGGCGTGCTCTTAGTGACTTCTGCTCCGGCTTGGAGAGAGAGAATGATGTGGTGGTTGCTCCCAGGTCTGTATTCCACGATTTGGGCCACATACACAACCCATTTTGGCAGAATTTACATAACAGAATGGTAACTAAGACAGACAACGGTCTCCACACAGAAGGTGAGGAAAAGATGGAGAAACAGAAGGACAAGGTCCAACTTTATTTGGGGCCAAACATTGCAAGGCTTTGGCAGAGTAATGCGTGCTCTGCTCTGCTTTTTGAGAACATGGGAGGCGAGGTCTCCCACCCCTTCTGTACCACCATCTGCCTCAACCCTGCTAAGGGAGTGTACGTGACAGTAATCTCTGAAAAACTGCAGTATTTTGACTTTTGATATCTGCTATGTAATGGTATGGGGGAAAATATTGCCCAAATTGTAACTGTTTATATATTATTATATTCTTAAAGCCACTAGGGAATGGATTTGTAATAGTACTTTCATTAGTATAAATTTCAAGATTATAAACAAAGCACCGTAATAACTCATCCATTAACTGGAAAGAGTTGAAATGCATAGAGTTAAATAGGAACCCGTAATACATATAGGATCAGCAATATTCATGCATTGCTTAATAGAAAACAACATTCCCCAACTAATAGTTGCTGATTGCTTCTCTCAAACCTAGGCCATGACCAGAAGCTAAGTGATTGCTCTTTAGCCACAGCATCAAATAAAAATTCTCATTAAATTCAATTGGCCTTTCAGGTATTAACTGCTATTGTGTATTTTCCGGTATGCATTGTATTGTCCTACTGCAATTGATTTAACCCTTGAGCACTTTAAGGTGATCACTGTGTCTATCATTAAACAGAAGAAATATGGCTTATATTAGTGCTCATGACCAGGAAATCCTGACTCCAGGGTTTGAAATAATAAGAATGCTGCTATTACAAGGTTAGCATTCATAGGTGTTGAATACTCTAACCAAATGTTTGTAACCCTCACATTCTGTCTGTCAGAGAAATACACCTGCACTTCATTACCTGACCCCCTGTAACCCCACAGAAAGATTTGAAAATCAGGCATGCAAGGAAGAGAAAGAGTCTTCTCTACCTTTTCTGTAGAAATCTCAATGTCTTTGGTGGGAGGTACAAGTAGTGAGAAGTTTGCACTCAGTCCTTCAAGACTTCATAGACGACATCTCTGTATGCACATACTAAGTTAGTGGTGAATTCAGATCTGAAGACCCAGCTCCCTAAAATATCAGTGGCAGGACATAGTTCTCCCTCTTACTGCGTGGTTTTTCTCAGCATTGTTAAGTTTCTCTTAGGTCCAGAAAGCAAAAAAAAAAAAAAAAGATATTCTACCTTCTTCTTTTTGGAAAAGTTGGACAGGTAGAAGAACTTATTATTTTTACTTAATAAAATGTGAGTTCAAGTCCCATCCTTTCTACTTAAAGGTTATATGCTGTCTACTTCTCAGAATTTTTAAATTCTGGCCTCAAAAATAGAAATAATGATGTTATTTGCCTCAAATGAATGCTATAAGAATTAGTCCGATGATAAAAATTTAAAGTATTTCACCATGAGTCCAAAATATCCATCTGTTGATCTGTTGATCTATCTATTAATATCTCTATACTTTAATTTAAATGCTAGTTTTCATCATCCTTCAGTTTACAGCTAGGATGAAGTACAGACACCAGTAGACTTCATAAGAATCAAGAAATAAATATCTTATTCTACCATGTCAGTAAACATAAATGAATTCCACCAGCGAAATACCCAGTAATCTGTTGATTAAGGGGTGTAATCAGGGCATACCCAATTTGAACTCCCTCCTCTTTAGCATTGCACACTCAGAAAGCATTTAACCCTCAGAGCAGGAGAGGAAAAATGAGATGATGAAGCCCACTTCTCACTGGTAGCACACTCTGTGCCCCTCCACCCAAATAAAAAATAGCTATCACTAAGATACTACATTATAATGACTCTTCTATTATTTCAACATCTCATTTTTTGGTAAGAATAGAAGAAGGGTGGAGGAAGAGAGAGAGGAGAGGGAGAAAGGGCACTAAAAAAGCTTATTTTAGTCATGAACACTCCTTATAAGAATTAGGCATAAGATAATTGTTCGAATGGCTTTGTTTAAACACTATTCAAAATGTTGGCAGAGACAGAAACAACAGTTCCGACCTTAGTTCCCCTCCTGGAGGCCGGATACCTTTCCCAGACATTGAACCACTAATGGGAAATTAAAGGCAATAAAACAACAGCTGGAATCCCATAACTGACAAGGTTTATATTGTACTCGGAGCAATTCACACTTAAAGAATTTCCTTTCCAATCATCAGGCTTGTTTCTTTCTCTTCAGTGTTCAAGTTGATGGACCCTCTCCTGGTAAAGTGGTTTTCTCTTTGTATAACTGAACAAAGCTGATCTCATCATTGTCTCCATATACTGTTCCACCTCCAAAGATTTGAAGAGCTTTGCCCTCTTTTTTACCCCTGGCTTGCAGGTTTGGCTAGGGGAAGGGAAGGAACATTTGAGTGCTTACTGCATGAACCATATGTATTTGATACTCCCTAATAGTGTTATTTTTCTATTTTGCCCAATGCCATGGGCATTATTTTTCCAATTTCATGAGCAACTGAAGTTCACAGAAGTCTCAGGGATAACTGTTTCTGTCTCTTCACTCATGTGAAGTCAGATTCTGTAGCAGGAAAAGAAGAGTGAGTTAGTATGGTCCACTGGAGGAGAAATTGATCAATTCTTATAAAATAGCAGTAACAATAATAGCTAAAATTTACTGGGAACACTTTATGTTCCCACAACTGTGCTAAGTGAGTTACATTAATTAGTTATTTTAACTTTTCTCTTATCCTCTCAGGAATCCTTTTCACTATTATAATTCTTGTTTTACAGAGAAAGAAATTGGGCTTGTAGGGGTTAAATAATTCATTTGGGGTTTTGGACAATAAATGATAAAACCAGAATTTAAACCTGGGAAGTCTGACTTAAGAATGAGAGCTCTAAATAATTTTTCAAATACCAATAAATACACATGCATGGACAGATCCAAGGTCATTATCATCTGTCACTCTCACTTCCATTATAATGTTTTCTTGACTGAAAGAAAAAATGGTGGCATTATAGCCACCTCATTGAGAATACTGGTGGAAATGTGTTGTACTATTTAATGTCATCTGTGAAATGTGTCACATCTGAAAAAATGTTAAGATCTCTGCTTAATGGGAAAAACGGGCGGGTAAACAGATGGTCACAATAGCGTCTGTCTGGTGAGGGCTAGAGTAGGAGCATGTGCACAAGATCATGAGACAGCCAAGATAAGAGTTACCAGCAGGAAAGTTTTCTTAAAGGAGGAAATGCTTGAGTTGTATCTTAGAGGAAGAAGAAGAGTTCACCAGCCAGAAAATGGGTGGAAAGGCAACAAGACAGAAGGCAAAACACTAGACAAAGAATAGTCTGTGGTGGTAGGTGGGGGACGGAAGTGTTCAACAAGCATGCAATAGCAAAGTTTGGGGGAATAAAAGGTGAACATCTAATATTATTATTGCTGTTGTGTGTTTTTGTTTTTGCCTTACTGAGTGATTTGGATTTTAACCTGCACTGTGATTGGGAACCATTTAAGTATTTAGATCTGGGGAATGGCATGATCCCAATTGCATTTCTGCAAAATTACTCTGCAAGAAATATGGAGAATGAGTGAATACAGGGAGAGATAGAAGACAGAGAGATCACAAAGAAGGCTGTGATTCCATATGACCTGCAGAAACCAGTGTCGAGAGAATAGGGGTGAGAGAGAATAGGGGTCTGAGCTAAGATACTGGCAGGGAGACAAGGAAGAGAAGATTTATTTAAAAACAAAATCTTAGATTGTGTATTTGACAGAAATTGATGGACATTTTTGTATGGTGGGTAAAAGAGAAGGAAGAATCAAGGATGAACATAAGTTAACTTACTTGAGCAACTGTTGGACTGTGATGCCATTTCTAATGGGATATAAATGAGAAAGAGAAGAACCTGGGGTAAGAAAAATACATTCAGTTTAGAAAGACAATGAGGTGTCCACATAGGGAATCTGAGTGGTAGGCAGAAAAACACACCAGAATAGAATGCAACACAGTAGTTGTCTCTCCTCCCAAAGATATGGAAGCGTAAAATTGAGTAGGGAATATGTAATAGATGGATGGCCTGAAAAAACAGCAAAAATATTTTCTGTCCCTTTAAAACTTCCCCCACTCTTTTTGGGAACTATGGCCTGGACTGCATTCCTGAGAGAGGGAGAAGGTCTTTTGTTCTCTGTGTTATTGGAGATAGCCCAGCCATCCCAGGTTCAGGCCAGCCCCCCAGGTGGGCCCAGGTGGGGCTTTGTCTTTGGCAGAGATGAGAAGATTAGAATCATTAACACAGTAGCCTAGAACTGAGGGTAAAAGCTCTGTATTTTTGCTTATGTGTAGGACGTTTGGAATTTTAGAGACCAGAGTCAACCATTTTTACTTCTTTGCCAGCAAAGTAATAAACTTCTCTTACCTTCTCCTTAAACGACTAGTTCATTCATTCTTCTGATGCAGTGTCCAGGGCACGTGCCAAGCTTTTGGTAACAAGAGCACAAAAGGTATGGACAACAGACTAAGTTTGTGGTGCCATTTCTATGTAATTGATGGATATAACCTTGGGGATGGCTAAGTCCTCAGAGAGCCCAGGGAGTTGGCAGTAGCAGAAGAGATAATTAGTCTAGGATATATAAACACGGAAGGGCTAGTTTAAGGAGAAAGAGTGAATGGGGAAGCCTGGAAATGACCAGTTTGAGAAGTATGAAGAAAGTCACCAAAGAATGACTTCAAGTAAGTCAAGAGAAGAGAAATTTTCAAGAAGCTGAAAACAGTCAGCTCTGTCAGAAAGGCTGATTAATGGAAAGAGTTGAACTACTCCATTTGAATTTGGCAAAAAGGAGGTAACAAATGAGTCTGCTAAAATGGTTTTATTGGGTCTGAGGAGGTAGAGGGAAGATGGTGGCAATTTGAGCACTGAATAAAAGGGAAGGAAATCAAGGTCAATGGAGTCTATTTCTTTTACTCTGAATGCTGGAAACAGTTTCACATATCTCCATTTTCACAAGGTTTTGCATTTAAAATATTTCTTATGTGTCATAGGTAAATGAACTACATTATTTATATTTAATTTCAATAATTTTGTCTTGCCAATATATTTTCCTTGCAATTAATTAACTTTTATTCATTTTATTCATTTTAAATTAGCAACATCAAAGAAACTAAATACTCAGCCATGTGTACCCTAATTCCTTTACATTCTCTCTTTCACCAATCTCTTGATCTCTTGATATTTATCTTTTCTTAAAAACCATTATTCCATATTTAATACTCTATGAAAATTTTATGGTTCTAACTTGTTCGTAAAATGTCATTGTTACCCCTGTCCCATCTTGCTTGACTTCCTCTCAGTCCTGGCCTCGGTTTTAATAGGATCCACATAATAATTCATCCCAGTCTTCTGATCACTGCTTCCCAGGGCTTCTTATTGTTTCTCCACTCCGGGTTTTGATCCTTTTATTTGTTTTCTTAGTTTTTACTTTTTTTTTTATATAACAATTGATAACATTTATTTTGTTGTTGTTGTTTTTTCCAGGTGTAAAATTCTTTATAACTAATTTCCTTTTTATTTTATTTCAGCATATTATGGGGGCAAAAGTGTTTAGGTTGTATATATTGCCTTTACCCCACCCATGTCAGAGCTTCAAGGATGGGTATATTCACACCTAATGGGTGTGACGCTCACTGTCTGGAGGATAGTTTTTATTTTTAATGACATTATAGTATGTTATCACATTCTATATAATCAATTTAGTCCAATTAGGGAAGATACTGTATCTCAAAAATAAAAGAAAACTTATATGTTGTCATGTAGAAATACACAAAGTATTTTGTTAATTAATTATTTTTTTAAATTCAGTCTATTACGGGGGTACAAATGTTTAGGTTACATATATTGCCTTTGCCCCACCCAAGTCAGAGTTTTAAGTGTATGCGAATATACCCATCCCTTCCTGCCCCCTCCCACCTGTCTGACACCTGATGAATGTTACTACCATATGTGCACATAAGTGTTGACCAATTAATATCAATTTGATGGTGAGTACATAGGGTGCTTGTTTTTCCATTCTTGTGATACTTTACTTAGTAGGATGTGCTTCAGCTCCATTCAGGATAATACAAGAGGTGCTAGATCACCAATGTTTTTTTGCAGCTGAGTAATACTCCATGGTATACATATACCACATTTTATATAATCCATTCTGATAATAACTTAGGATCTCATTAACTTGAGACCTTATAGAAACAACCAAGATAATATTTGAAAAGGATAACTTCACACTATGGAATAAATTCTATACATAGTTAAGTTAACTTAAACATAAATAGCTTCAGCAGTTTACAGAACAGTTTACAGAATATTCAGAAGTGATCATGTCCAGATTGCACTGGTACCTACCACACCAGTTTAAGAATGCTGTTAAAACCCACAGACAGGAGTGCTGCTGAGCTGTCTCAGCCTGCCCCTGGATCTTTTTTTCTTTTCATCTTTTGAAGGCTATGACCCTCAGTGCCCCAGGCCAGTCCGTGCCAGACTCACTGCATCTGGCATTTTACTATAAAGATATCTCAGGCTCTTCATATGTAAACCTCAGAGTTTAAACCTTGATATATAGGCTACATAGAAGTCATTGTACGTATGGTTAAAGAATTTGTTGTTTCTAATTACTTTCCTAATTGCTACCTTATTAATCCACATAGAATAGCCACTACTGACTGACATTCTTTAAATCCCTGTAGATGCCTTTTATCTTGTGCTGCTGCTATAGGAGAAGTTTCTATATCTCCATGAGTTCAGATTAGAAGAAAATGTTCTGAGCTTATCATTGTAGAGAAGATTGTTTTCCATTACTTTAAAGTCCTTTTTTCAGTGGCTATTTCCTGCCTCATGCTTCAAACAGACCCTATGACAAGTTAAATACTTTGCTCATTCATTCTTTCAACAAACATTTACTGAGCATGATTTTAGGGCACAAAGTCAAGCAAGACAACTCTTCCTTCCTTTAAGGAGCTGGTTTTCCAGCTGGGGAGAAAGAAAAGTAGATGGATAATTACAGGACAAGTGTTAATGCTGCTGTTCAGACATGTACAAGTTGAAACACAAGTCCAGGGCTGTGTCACTCTTTTAGGGGGGTATCAGAGAAGGCTTCTCAGAGCAGCCAGAATTCCACCTGAGTATTGAAGGATGACATGGAGTTTTCCAGATGATATGGAATAATGGCCTTGCAGAGAAAATTGAGTGCATGTGAAGATGCAGAAATCTGAGACAGCATGGTATTGTGGAAGAAACTGGAGTGGGGATAAATAGGACTTCCATATTAAGCTTTGCATAATTTAGGATGCTTACATTTTGCATAATGAGAATATATATGTATATATAAGTTGTGTAAGTATCAAAAGGAAAAATTAAACACCAGCACACAGAAAGAAACTGCATGACACCTTTGAGGAAGTTTGTTATAGGGAAGGGCTGGGGCTGAGTCTGAAACGCAAAGCCAGGGCCACCTCATTCAAGGAAGACTTACATGCCAAAGAAGGGGTCTTTAAATGATATCTGAAAGGTTTGAGGAGACTATGAAAAACTTTGAAGAGAAAATGGTTTTGTTTAATATTCATTTTAGCAAAAAATTACATTCAAGAAAACATGAAAAGAAGAAGAGGTGGTTGATTTTGGAAGTGGAGGAAGCAAAAGACAATAATCCAGGAGAATAATGCTAAGGGCTTGAGTTATGGCAGTGAAAGGGCAGGTGGAAAGGAGGAAGCAGATGAGAGGTATAAAGAGGTCAGATCACAGAAACCAGTGACGGGTTCAACATGTTGATGGTGTGGTTGGGGAAGGAGGTAGGAGAGGGGGCTCTGGTTTGTGCAACTGACTGTTGTCAGTCACCAGGGTATGAGAAAGATGGAACAAGTTTAGAAAAGTGAAAAAGTGTTTGTTTTTGATGGGTTGAATTTTTTTGTCCTATAGAATACCCCAGGGGAGATGCCTAATCAGCATTTGGTTAGAGAAAAGTTGGTGCTCAGCAGAAGGAGTTGAATGGCCCCTTAACCACTCAAAAGCCTCACAATTCATTAGATGAAATGTCTTAGAAGTCAGACTTCAGCCAAAATTAAGGGACATAGGAAAAGATGTCCAAATTTAACAAACTTTCAATGTTTATCAACATAATATTCCCATTTTAGCTAACGTAGTGTGTGAAAATTAGTTTTCTCAGAGTGAGACACTCTCTTAAAAAGAAAACCAAACCAAAGACAACAACAACAAAACAAAACTATCAATCTTTCTACAGGAGTCAAACCAGTTATCTTGGTATCTTGTAGCCAAAACAATTGGCTGATTGAGTAGTGCACTTGGTAAATAGTTGCTTTGGCACTGAGTAGATGAGAAGTAAGAGGGTCTCAACCCGGAAACTTCAAAGCCCAGATAACAGTAAAGGTGTGCTTCTGAAAGATATGATTGCAAATTGGCTGATACTAAACAAATGAATATGTTTGGTACATATTACAAGCATTTATTAGTGAATAAGAAGACCTAAGTGCATTTGAGGAAATGGAGATTAAAATGGTACTTAAAGTCAAACACAGGATAAGTAACATCTGCTCTCAATCATAAGAGTCAGTGTTGAGACGTGCTCCACAGGGCCCAAAGCCTGGTCAAGCAACATTTTTGTTCTTCCATTTGTAGAATGTCACATTAAGAAAACAGTGACTAAGAAAATAGTAAAAATCAGGCAAATTCCACATTGCATATTTCAGCTAAGATAAACGTAGGAATCACTAGAACATGCTTGTGTACTATGTGTATTTTAATAGCTTATCCATGAATCCCATAATGGCTTGGTATATGACTAAAAAGTCTACTATAAAGTCTTATTGTTTAGACAGGGAAGATTAATGGTAAAATTACCAACTATTATTAACATTCATTTACTTATTCAACAATCTGGGGGCGTTTAATATATGACAGGCTCGGCAGCTACAACAGTGAGTGAATCACACTTACCTCCCGATCATCTCGTGCAGACAGTCAGCCCACACTTACTAGGTCCGGCCCTACTTGGATTTTAGAATCAAGCAAGTTCAGAGAGTTATCTGAATTTTACTAAATACAAAACTTAGAGTTGCGAAGTAAACTGCCAATGTTATGAAGCTAACAACTGTCAGAGCCAGGGCTGGACTCCAAGTGCAAGGCTTTTTGGAATATAATTGCCTTTTATAGTCAGAGTAGGTCTCATGGAACAATTGAAGATATTAAAATAATGAAACTTCATTCATAATAGCCCCAAATTGAAAAATACCCAAATATTCATCAATAGGATATATTAATAAATTTATTATATTCACAAAATGAAATATTATGCATTGATGAAAATGAATGAATTATTATTACACACAGCTATGTAGAGGAAAGATATATAGGACTATGTATTATATGATGCATTTGCATAAAGAACAAAACTCATCAATGATAAAAATCAGATAGCAGCTACCTCTCTAGGAAAGGACATGAGGACCCCTCTTATATGTTAGAAATGTACTCTTTCTTGATCAGAGTGGTAGTTACAGCTGTATAAATATATCAAATTCATTGACTTGTGTATTTAAGATTGGTGCACTTTATGTATGTTATATCTCCATTTAAAAATAATAAATGACGAGCAGGAGAGAATGGGGTGAGCAGTGTCCTTAAAGCAGTTTCAGAAAAAAACTGGCTTCAAGGTCTGAACAATTTAGCCTCCAAACCATTTCCTCATGCTTTTGCCCTGCCTCAGCTCAAACCTGTGCTATTGTACACCAGGGGAACTGCAATAAAGCACCAACAGGTCTGCCTGTCCTTCAGTCCATCCACGCAATGCACCCAGTTATCCTTCCTGCATGGCTAATTGCCCCATTAACTCCTTCATGTAAACACCTTCAGTGGTGTTCCACTTTTTATCAAAAAAGTCCACAGTCTTCAGCATGAGTATGAGATTCTCTGCGGGCTTTTCTCAGCCAACTACTCCAGTATCATCCCCCTGCCTTTCACCTCAATTCTCCTTCCTTCCTTCCATCCTGCTCTCCTTCCCTTCCTTCTTTCATTCCTTTTACAAATATTTATTGAATGCCTACTTAGGTGTGACACTTTGCCAGATGGTAAGGAAATAAAAATGAATGAAATAGAATCTTACCATATTGCTGCAGACTAGAGAGAAGGCAAAGATGTATGTATGTGGATACATACATACTATTACAAAGCTAAAGAGGGGCACAACAAAGCAAATAAACAAAGGCATCATGAAATCTAGAGTGGAGGTGTTGGACACAATGTGGTAGATTCTTTACAGAGCTCATGATGAATCTTGAAAGAGAAAGAGACCTGGCAGATAGAGATGGGTATGCAGCAGATTATGGCAATCTGGGCTGAGGGAATTGCCTGAACAAAGTTATGTAGGCATGAAAAAGCATGGATATCTAGGAAACAACAACAAAAAAATTAAAAGTTGAGAAAGAGTAAATGTTATGGTCCAAGGGTGGTGATGAGGTGCAGCAGTGCTTCAGATGGGAAATGGCAGTAGACCACCACATCATCAAGGACCTTGTCTGCAAAACTAAGGAGTTTGGATTTCATCCTACAGGCAGCAGGAGCTCCCAGACACACCCTGTGCAACAGCCATGCCTGGTTCCATAGCCGGTCCAGGAGCTTGCACAACTCTCTGCTGTAATTCATCTTGTTTCTTCAGCTCCAAATATCAGTACCACTTGGAAAAATGATAGTAATTGTTCCAGGTTGTATACCTGACAACATAGAATTGCTTTTAGTAAACTTGGCATGGACATTCTGCCACGGGTTCCCATAAGGAACAATGTGAGTACTAACCCGTAAACTTTGCTGTCCCATTGACTATAACGATGTTGTTCAAAAGTATTGTTTATCATGTTTCACAGGGTCTTCTTTTTGTGGGCCACCAAGGAAACATCTCTTAGTACCAAGAATAGTTGAGGTCTCTTGAGAGCTGGTTTGGGTTTATCTTAAGTAAACTCCGATTTATTTCAGAAGATGTTACTCCTCTTCACTTTAGCTCAGAGCCAAATTTGTGGCCCATCTTTAACAAGCCTAAGGATTGCATTCTGTTTTTATGTGCATCCTAATCTCACCTGCCTTAATTTTATTTTCTTCCTATTTTCTCAATATCCTGATTTCCTCACTTTTATATGGAGTATCTACAATTTTGAGATCCATCTGAAACCATTTATGGAACAATTTGGGCTACCAATGCCTAGATGAATACATTTAAAAAGAAACAGGTTATCATTCCTTGAGATTATTTAATGCCCCACCCCTTTGTGAAGCCTTCTAAGATCCTCCCAGGGAGCTAGCCAGTGCCTGCTCAGAAAGCCCACAACTCTTTGTTCATATGTTTATTCTATTACTCCTGTGTTGCTTTACAAGTAATCTCTTGCATGTTTGTTTTTCCCACCCTTCAGGAGTTCCTTCAAGTCAAGAACAAAAAGTTCTAATTGTGCAGAATCTAATGTTGTACCATGTAAGGATACATTTAATGCTTCTTGTATGAATAAATAAATGAATGAATAATGACAAAGTAAAAGAAACGGGCTAACCTTGCCTGTTAAGAGAGCAGAGAAGGAGGTAAAAGAATACAAAGAGAACAGTGATCAGGAAGCCCTGAGATGAATGGCTTTGTAGAAACATCTAGACACCTAGATAGATAGCCTCAAGTCCAAAGACTGGGCTCAGGATCAAAGAATAATTTTGAGCATAGAGTTGAGAAACAACAAGAAAAAGAGAGAGGTTGCACCTGTTTGAGGGGGAGATAAACAGGGTTAGATGTAGAGCAATTGACTATAAAAACACTCATGTAAGAAACGCTTATTGAACTCCTACTGAATCATTGCACTAGAGGCTGTGCTTAGATGCTGTGAAAGCAGAGAAAAACAGCAATCTTGAAAGAACATGAACCCTTAATCCTCTGACTAAGGGCACGCTATGTGAGTTAAAACAAATAAAAGCAGAATTTGGGAAAACATAAACATTATGAAAATATATATTGAGTGCTTTTACTTCACAGTTACAGTGACTCATTAATCCATTCCATGTATTGTTCAGGGCTCCACCATTCACCCGGAGTGTTCATGGACATGATCTCCCTTGGGACACACAATGATTCCTTGGGGGCAGAAGGGCAGATGGTTTTCTCCCTCTTTGGTAGATCAGGGGACTGAGTCTCAAGCAGGATGAGGTGCTTGTACAAGTTCAATCGCATAGTTAGTGGTTAGTGAAACCAAAAGAGAGGCTTTCTGACTCACAGTCTATAGCACAATATCCAATTTATTTTGCTGCCTCAACAAGCTTTAGACAATACCTGATATCAGCTTACCAAAATGAGTGGAACTGTTCTCAGTGTTCCATTGCGCTGATTCACTCGTGGTGGCTTCCTGGAGCCTCTGGGAGAAAGTTCAAGTTCATCAGCACAGCACACGCGAGTCCCTTCCCAGACAGGCTCCTCTTGCTCAGGTGGTATCATTCCCCACAATTTTCCCCAGTGCGTCGGCACCTGCTGTGCTTCCTTCTGGGGCTTTGACCCAAACCGCCATTGCTTCTCTGGAATCAGAGAATGTCAGTGAGGTTCTTTGTTTACTCTTAAATGTTTTTAAATCCTTATAAGTTTTGTCCCTATTTCATATTTGTTTTATCTATGAAAATGTTAAAATGACTGGTTATTTAACATTCCCAATAGCTTAGCCTTAGAGTGAAATCGAAGCCATGGAAAGACACACCATTTTTACCCTCTGGCCTTGGGGATTGCCCTACATGAACCTCTGGGGGTGAACTCCAGGTTGAAAGACAGGGAATTTTAGTACACTATGAATTCACTTAGGTTTATGTAAACCTACCACATGCCTCAGATGTATTATATATTAGCTAGCTGACTGGCTGGCTGGCTAGATGGATGGATGGATAAATGATATAAAAACTATAAAAGACACAAAGCAAAGAGAAAAATATCTGTGTTTACTAATCATCTATAATTTCTAAAAGTATACCCTATAATTAACTTTATGATCTCTTCACCTTTTGCACAATGGTATAACCCTTGTTGACATAGATATGAAAATTACATATATGATGTGAAAATAAATAGTGCATTTATATGACTGTCTTTTGGCAATGGCCCAATAAAGAACTTTTAAATCTAATTTATCTCATTAATTCCTTTCTCTGGTTATTCAAAGGAACCTCTTTTTTTCCCTTTAGCATGCATAATGTAGGAAATATTTTCACTTTCAAAAATCTCTGGGGGCTATATTTATTGTTTATTGATTGTACCTATTCTAAACTATGCCTTGCTAAAATTCAAATTTCTTCAATTATTAAGCAGACAAAAACGGGTTCCAGCTAAGGTGACTATAATGTAGATTGCTATTGACTTTTGTTTTGGAGAAGAGAACAAAGGAGGAGAGACACACCTTCATATGTAATAGATTTAAAACCATTTCTTATAAACAAAGTGGCAAACATTTGGTGAGCCAAGAGTTGCTGTGTGTCAAGTGAGGGTGGAATGAGAGAAAAACAAGGCTGCTTGGGGGTAGGGTGGGTGTTGGAGGGTAGCCATGAGCCTCAGACCACAAAGCAGGATTATTTGGGATTTTTGAGGTAACTTCCAGAAAATTTCAAATGATAGTCACTTTTCCCTCACACAGAAATTTTGAGAAAAATTACCTAAATAAGCTAATTCTCTAGTTTTTGAATGTTTCTTAATGAAAAAAAATTATAGTGAGGGAAGAAGGCACTGAATGTGTGTCGAGTACTGCTCTCTAGAAGTTGCCATTAAGCACGTTCAGCTTCGGCGAGCTGAGTAAGTTCATCCTTTGCCATGGTTTTCAGTTAGGAGGATGGCAAATGGTTTAAATTAAAACAAGATGGGGGAAATGAAGATATAATATTAGAAGTTATGGACATTTTGAAATCTTGAGTTTGTTTTCTTTTTCATGAAAATGTAATGACTTTCCTCCAGATCTCTCACTTTGTGATGTTTCTCTGTTTCACCAAAAGAATCCATCATCTGTACCCACTGTCCTTTTCTTCATCTCTAGAAGCCCCTCTGCATCAGCTTCACCTAGTGGGAGTGATGTTTCTCACCAAACACAAGATCTCTCTGTGTGGAAGGACTGAGGAGTGTTGACTGGAAGATGGGAGAGTTGATCCAGATCCTAGATATAAAGGTGTAGAAATTTCTAGGCCAAAGAAAGAATCCAGGGTCCCCTATCTGAAAGATCATGTAGACCAGGGGTGGGGAACCTCTTGATGTTGGAAAGCTACATTAATTTAGCTATAGTCAAATAAGGCTGCATTCAAGATACTTCAATTAGATATACTTAAAAATGTACAGTATTTTGTAAAAATCTAACTACTATGTACTTAATAATTTCAAAAATTAAAAACTATTTGTTAATTTTAAA
>CAUYPO010002920.1:0-27458 GCA_963574435.1 Cheirogaleus major | reverse complement strand
AAACTCCTGGGCTCGAGCAGTCCTCCTGCCTCAGCCTCCCGAGTAGCTGGGACTACAGGCATGCGCCACCATGCCCGGCTAATTTTTTCTATATATTTTTAGTTGGCCAATTAATTGCTTTCTATTTATAGTAGAGACGGGGTCTCGCTCTTGCTCAGGCTGGTCTTGAACTCCTGAGCTCAAACGATCTGCCTGCCTCAGCCTCCCAGAGTGCTAGGATTACAGGCGTGAGCCACCGCACCTGGCCCCTCACTTTCTTGATAGTGTCCTTTGACACACAAATATTCTAAATTTGTCTATTGTTTCTTCGGTTGTTTGTGCTCAGAAACATCTCACTGCTTGATCTAAGCTCACTAAGAGCTCATCTAGGTTTCCTTTTAAGAGTTTCATGATTTTATCTCTTACATTTAGGTCTTTGATCCATTTTGAGTTAATTTTGCATATGGTGTGAGATAGAGGTCCAACTTCCCCCTTTTGTATAAATGGTGTCCAAGCACCATTTGTTAAAAAGACTACTTTTCCCCCATTGAATTGTTTTGGCACCCTCTTTGAAAATCAGTTGACCATAAATGTGAGGGATTATTTCTGGACTCTCAATTCTATTCCATTGATCCACATGTCTATCCTTATGCCAGAGCCACGCAGCCTTGCTTGCTGCAGTATCATAGGAATTTCCACTGTAGGAATCACTCCTACAGAGATGCGTGTGCAAGGGCACAGGATGTATATTTATTACAGCATTATTTTAGTAGTAGAACACTATAAACAAACTTAATATCCAGCCATAGGAGAGTAGATAAGTAAGTTCTCTGAGTACTAACATAGAATAATGTCTGTGAGGCATTACTAATTAAAAAATAAAGCAAAATGCAAATGGAAGAACCTTTCTTCCTTTTCTTCTATCTCTCTACCAATCTATGAAAAAGGTCCAGAAATACACACAACGAAACGTGTGCAGTGGACTCCTAAGATAGCCCGTGATGCCGGTCCTGGTGTCCACACCGGGTACAGTTTCCTCCTGGTAAGTGTGGGCAGGAGCGTGAAGATGACAGAAGTCAGTCCTGCCATCTGGTTACATGACAAAAGTGAAAGGGTTCTGAAGATGTAATTAAGACCTCTACTCAGTTAGACTTTGAGGTCATCAAAAAGGGGAGCCCCCCCTGGGTGGGCCTGCCTAATCAGGGAAGCCTCTTAAAAGGGAGTCAGACCTTCTCTGAGGTCAGAGAGATTCTACCAGCGGCCTTCACGAAGAACGAAGCCTGCTCGCCTTCTATAGCTCCAAGGAAACGGACTCACAGAGGACCCTGTGCGGCAGGTGAGACCAAAGCTGAGGTCAGAACCTCAACTGCAGCCTCCTGCAGAGGACCCAGGCAAGCCGGCCGCAGGCCTGATCCATGGAAACTGTGAGATAATAACGGTGTGTTGCTTTAAGCTGCCACGTCGGTGGCAATTTGTTCACAGTAACAGAAAACGAATACACCATGTTCAGTTCTGACCTTTGGGCAACGGGGATTTGGATGCAAATACGGACTTTCACATTTTTCACATCTTTACAGTAAGTATATGTTAATTTTGCAATTAAATAAAGGAAAATGCTAAAGGATTTGTTTTTGAAGAGTTTTCTTCAACCATTTTGTTTACCCTCCCAGTGTGCTTCAAAAGCGAGCACAAAAGCAAACGGCCTCCCGCCCCTCACCGCAAACCGGTGGCCCCAGCAGGCGCAGCTTCCTTCCTCTGTTGTTTTCTTTTCCTAAGATCTCCTGCCCAGGGGGTTCCTCCCCCAGCCTCCAGGGCAGCTGCACTCATCCAAAGTCTCTGACACCTTTCCACACATCCGGGGCGCACGGCCCCTGTCGCGGTCCTCCCACCTGCCGCCGAGCGGGATGAGTCACAGATGAACCGAGGCTGGGAGCGGGAGGCGGAGGTGCGCGGACCCGAACGCGGGACCCTGGGAGTGTGGGAAGGGGAGCGGGGCCGTCAGCTCCCCTCCGCCCGCCCCCGCCTCGCGGTGCCCTCGCCTGTCCGCGTCTTGTCTCTGCAGAGCCTGTTCACACCCCGCGTTGTATTTGTTCCTTAGGGTCCTACAGTCAGAAAGGAAAGGCTCGCTAGTTCCATTTTGCTGATGCAAAAACTGGGCCATAGAAAAGAAAAAAGCTTAGGCGCTGGGGCGATGATTCAGTCTGACATCCTCCCCCCACCCCTGCCCCATTTCCGTGGCATCAGCTCCCACCCCGCCACCCTCTGCACTTGACTTCCAGGGGCCAGAGTGTTCAGACAGGAGCAGATGGGGGGAGCCTTTCTTCAGTCAGCTCTTCCGGGTGGGGGCAGGGGGAGCGGTGCGGGGGAGAGAGGGGAGGGGTGCGGTTGGGTGCACAACAAGTAATGAAATGTAAATTTCCCATGGAGTACAGAAGTGAATCTTAATGAAAGGTATTATTAAATTCAGCAAAACACAAAGAAATTTTAACAGAGCAGAGCTGATTAGTCCACAAAAACGGAATAGATTGCAGCTTGCATCATTCAGAGTCTAGACAAATCACATAGATACACATGTGCTGGTTTTAATTAGTGCCATGGAAATTCAGCATTCTGTAGTCCAAAATGTTATTGTTCAAGAAATGATAAAAAAAAAAATTTAATAAAAAAATGCAGCTCAATCACTTTCCATAATGCCTAAGTAGACTGTGTTTTTTTCCCCTCCTCACTCCTCATTTAAATGAAAAACCCCCATGAGGTCAAAATTGCTGCTGCTTCTTGTGTCTAATAGAAAGTTCTGTGTTCCCTTCCACCATGGTGTCACGAAATGTACAATTCTCATAGAAGTCGTATGCAGAACTGAATACATCACAGCAAGAAACTTTCCATTTTTAGCTAGAGTCCAGACTTTTTTTTTTTTCTGGTTTAACCCTTCAGAAAATTCTAAATGGATCCAGGCTACTGGCTCAAGGTTCTATGTAACAGTGACCTTCAGAGAGAAGGTAGCACATTGATTTTTTTTTTTTTTAACCTATGGAATCCCAGCCTAACCCTTCACAAAATCCAAAGAGTGTCTATCAGGGGAGAGGATAGAGGGCCTGTGTCCAGAGCTTTGAGAAGAGGGAGGTAAGGGGAGGACTTCCCAGGTAAGGGAAGGAGGAGGATGTACCAGTCAGTTTGGGCTGTTGTAACAAAGCCCCCAGACTGGGGCACTCAAACAATAAACATTTATTGTCCCACAGTTATGGAGGCTGGAAGTCCAAGGTCAAGGTGCTGGCAGGTTTCATTCCTTTGAGGCCTCTCTCCTTGGCTTGCAGATGGCCACCTTCTCACAAGAAATAATAAAAAACATGGTGGAGGAAGAGAGCAAGATCTTCCTCGTCATATAAGGCCACCAATCTTACTGCATTAGGCCCCCACCTTATGGCCTCATTTAACCTTAATTATCTCATTAGAGGTCCTGGCTCCAAATATAGTTACATCGGGAGTTAGTGTTTCAGCATATGGATTTGCTGAAGCCATTCAGTCCCTAACAGAGGTGGCGGTGCAGGCCGGGAGAGCATGGGGTGGGATGGGGGTAGGAGGGTGGACTCAGCCCACCTGACCTGCAGGCTCTGTCTACTCTGGCCGAGCAAATGGAAAAAACCCCAGTTTCTTGCTGGGGTGTGGTGGGATTTGAAAGGGAGGGCACCTGGGCTTGGGTACGTCAGTAGACCAAGCCCTGAAACTTGCCAGGGTCCTACAAGGAGGCTGGGGCATGAAGCAGGCAGGCTGGAAGGGAAGAGGCCTGTGTCCTGACTGCGGAAGGAAGACCACCTTGTGGTTGCCCCTCAACCCCTTTCCCAGCCAGGCCCAGCCCCGCTCAGCTCCCAGGTAACCTCCTGTCACCTCCCTGACCACAGCTGCCCAGACCACAGCTGTCTTTTCCACAGCCACACCTCAGAAACTGCCGAAGCCCAGCTCTGGGATGGCTGAACAAATTAAGGTCCATCATAGACCGTGAAGGTCCTCGTGGCTTTCTCAGTAGTGTGCTTCACTCTGTTAGTGGGCGATGAAGCTGCCTCTCACTCCTTCTCTCTGCACACCTACCCGGCACTTGCATGTCCAGGCCCTGTGCTGGGCACAGTCACAGAGAGGAATAATCCAGATTGTGCCAAGGGTGGGGTGGGGGGCAGGCAGGCCAGCACTGCATGAACTGACCCTGTGCCACAGAGGGCTGGGTGAGCACATGGGGAAAGGGGCGTAGTCCCGGCAGACCTCCCGGGGGCAGCGCAGCACTGCCGACTGAGCTTTGAAGGGTGGGAAGGACCGCGCCAGGGATGGGTGGACACAGCGCTGCAGCCAGAGGCTGCGCTTCTGCGGAGCACGTGGAGGCCAGTGCAGCCAGGACCCATGCTGGGGTCTTCCTGCTGCTGTCTGTGCTGCCGCCCCCGCTGTCTGCCTGGGAGACCAGCCCCACTCTCACTGCCCGGCTTGACCCGGCTCGGCGTCCTCAGACCCCGCCTGCCCAGTGGCAGCCACTGGCTACAAAGGGCTATGAACAAAACGTGGTCTACCCCTGGGATGGAATATTACTCAGCCATGAGAAGGAAATGACACACTGACACATGCCACAACATGTGATAAGTGAACATCGTATAAGTGAAAGAAACCAGTCACAAAAGGTCACATACTATAGGACCCCATTTGTATGAAATACCCAGAATAGGCAAATCCACAGACAGAAAATAGGCTGCCGGCTGCTAGGGCTGGGCGGGGGAGGGGTACAGATAAAGGTGCAGAGTTTATTTTAGGGGTGATGAAAATTTTCTAAAATTAACTGGTGGTGATCGTTGCATAACTCTGTGAATATACAAAAAGCCATTGCATTGTCCATTTAAGATGGGTCAATAATATGGCATGTGGATTATATCTCAATACAGTTATTAAAAATCAAATATGATTAGTAATGCAGCTCCACAGGAGCACTAGCCACATGTCACATGCTCTCCAGCCACATGTGGCTCGTGGCTGCCGTACTGGACAGAGTGGAGTGGTGAGGAGCGTTTTGGTCACTGCTGAGAGTGTCACTGGACAGCGCTGGACCCTGAACACTGAGGCCCCTGCGTCTGCTTCCAGACCTCCCCGTCGGTGCCTGGCTTAACACCCGCCTCTCATCCTTGGCACTGTTTCATGGGCTCCACACCTGGAACCTGCAAGCTCTGCAAGGACAGCAACTTCGTCTGTCTCATCTCCGCTCTGCTCTCAGCACCAGAAGAGAGCCCGACACACAGTGAGAACCAGTCCTGCTGCCCACTAGATGACACGAACCTCCTCTGACCAGCCTTTACCCAGGCCCACGCTGCATCAGGTCATCCTTTCTCTGGGGCAGTCAGAGCACTTGGCCCCACCTGTCCCAGCACTTGGCCTCACCTGTCCCAGCACTTGGCCTCACCTGTCCCAGCACTTGGCCTCACCTTCCCCAGCACTTGGCCCCACCTGTCTCAGCACTTGGCCTCACCTTCCCCAGCACTTGGGCCCACCTGTCCCAGCACTTGGGCCCCTACCTGCCCCAGCACTTGTCTTTACCTATTCTGGATGTATTCTGTAGCCATGGTAACCATGTGCTGTGGCTGTGTCCTTATTCTACAGATGAAATACTTGAGGTTTGAAGAAGTTAATAACTTTGCCCAACGTCACATGTATTAGTATCTTAGAGCTGCCATAACAAAATATCACAAACTGGGTGGTTTAAAACAACAGAAATTTATTCTTTCACAGTTCTGGAGGCTGTAAGTCCCAGGTGTCATCAGGGTTAGCTCCTTCGTGGAGACTTGGAAGGCTCCATGCCTCCATCCTAGCTTCTAGTGCCTTCCAGCAGACCTTAGCATTCCTTGGCTTGTGGCAGCATCACCCAATCTCTGCCTGCATCATCACGTGGCCTTCTCCCTGTCTCTTCTTGTAAGGACACTAGGGATTGGATTTAGAGGTCCGCCCTACTCCAGGATGGTCTCATCTTCACTTATATCTGCAAAGACCCAATTTCTAAATTAGGTCACATTCACAGGGACAGGGGTTAGGACTTGAAAATGTCATTTTGAGGGGGACACAATTTGACCCATAACCTCACACCATCAGTAAATATCAGAGCCTGCAAGGCCTCTACTCACAGCCCCCTTTGGGCCCATCCAATAAACGACAGCATGTGAATGATAAAGTCCATGTCACCCATTTTACAGCCTGGGAAACTGAGGGGCACGGGAGTGCCAGCCTTCCACTCCCAAGGATACAGGCTGCTACTCACAGAGCAGGGTTTGTGCCCCTGCCTCTCCTCTTGCCTCCTCTGCCATCTGGATGCAGGCTGGTTTCCACGTCTAGCCCTGACCTGCGATTTACCGCTGTTTCTCTCTTCCTGCCTTCCCCCTCCCCCTGCGGGGAGCACGGCTTTCATATGCAAACCAACCCATTCCAAGCCCAAGCCCAACTACCTCCTTACTAACCGCCAACCTCTCACACACTAAATCAGTATCTGCCCTGCTCTAAATCATGCCTGGGCCAGAGGCCAGGCAACCAGAGACCACCCCTGTAGTCCAAAGCCCGCCAGAATCGTTCCAACCAGCCAACCCTAGCCTGCTTCACTCTGCCCTGCTCTGCCTTGCCCCGGACACCCCAGTAGAGGCTCCCGCCTTGTTTTCCCCTCGCCCCTGCTTCTGCATGGTCTCAGGGCATGTTAGTAATGAATCCTTCTTTCAATGGCCTTGACCTCTCTGTGTCAGCACCCAGTCCATATGCTAAAATCCTGGGGGTGTCATTTTAGTACACAGCCTCTCCTGGGCTGGCCGAGGTATCTGCAAACTCCTGGGTTCCTGCAGCACCTTGTACACAGCAACGGTACCAAGAGGTGGCTGTCCGCTGGAGGGATCCCCATCAGACGCCCGGATGCAAACCCAAGCCAGCAGTCACTGTACTTCTGAGCAAATGTGGCCCCTCCCTCTTCCAAGGAGAGGGCCACCCCTGGGCGCCCCCTGGGGAAATTCAGAAAGCACCACTCCTTGTGCTACTTCTCTTTTTACACAGATTGCCCCAAACTATAATCATTATTCACAAAAATAATATATTTTCCACTAGAGTACGAACCTTGTCCTCACACCTGGGGTGTGTGTGTGTGCGCTCCATAAGAGCTCAATAAATATTTGAATAAGTGATTGAATTAGGGGTGTTTCTAAACTCATCAAGCTCAGACTAACATGCAATTTGAACTTAACCCTCCAGGTAGTGGGGAGCAATCAGAGGGGTGTAACACGAATAAGGGCTGGAAGATGAAGGTGGAATGCGTGTAGGAGGCATGTGTTGCACTGGATTAGAGAGAAGAATGATGCGTCTCAGAGCTGTGGTCAAGTCCAGCTCCCCTGGGTGATCTCAGCAGGTTACCTGACTTCTTGTTTCCTCAGAGTTGCTGTGGGAATTAAATGAGAAAAATGCAAAGCAGCCAGAGAGCACTTGGTGCAGGGTACATATAGAATCAATGTTAACTGTTGTTAATACTCAACCATTCTGAGCCTCAATTTCTTACTCTATAATAGCATATCATTAGCTGATTCTAAATGGAAACAAAGTGAATGTGTAAAAACAAGTTTGGCCAAACAATACTTGCTTTGTGTGATGTATCCTAATATATTCAGTTTTATACTATCTCATTAAAGAAAAAAAAATACTGTCAGTGACCCAGTAAACTGATTTCATTATCTATTAGTAGGGATGACCTTAAGTTTAAAAAACCCAGCCTACAGAATACATTTTTACAGACTTTATTTTTTAGAGCAGTTTTAGGTTTCCAACAAAAGTGAACAGGAAGTACACAGAGTTCCCACACCAGGGCTCTATTCTTGTGACAATGGATGTACCTACACTGACACATCTTTATCACCTGGAGTCCAGAGTTTACATTAGGTTTCACTCTTGGTGTTGGACATTCGGTGGGTTTTGACAACTGTATAATGACACACAGCCACAGTTCTAGTGTCACAGCACAGTTTTTCACCACCCTTCCCTCTAGAATATTTTTCAGCAGAGTCTCCAGCCCATGGAGACTGGTCAGTAATTTGCAGTGATGATGCTGACGATGATGATGGTGAACTCGAAGCAGGAAGAGGCTTTAAACTAAGCCAGTGAGGAAGCTGCTGTAATGGTTCAGGCAGGTGAGGTCGGGAGCTGCTTTGGGTCTGGAAGCTGGTGGCCCTGGTGCTGGCCTGTGGACAGGACGTGGTGGACAGCAAGGACTTCGAGGCACAATTGAAATCTGCTGAACAGCGGGTTTCAGTCAGCTGGGACAGCCAGAAAGCTCTAGATTAGGAGCTGGTCCCACTGGGCTCCACTCCCATTTCACTGTGACCCTGGGCAAGTCCCTTCTACAAGGAGGCTGGACTAGATATCCTCATCGTACAGCGCCAGGGGGGAAGGTGAGCTAGTGCCGCCAACATGGGGGCAGCGTTAGAGAGGGGTAGTAAACGCTTCAAGGGTCAGGCAGGATTTTCCCTGGACCGCAAAAGACCAGTGCGGGTCTAACACCGGAGGAGGGACTCCGGACTCAGGAGCAGCCTCCAAAGGGGCTTCTTTGCGCATGTTTTCCTGCCCAGCAACAGGCGGCCTTCTTCTTTCACCATCCACCCTCTCAAAACAGCAGTGAAAGGCAAACTTTCCAGCCTGAGCCCCTCTGCCGCTTTAAAGCCCGGGGTCCTGGCCCCTCGGTGACCCGCTGCGCCCGGGGAGGGGCGGGCATTGGCGCGGTGGCGGCGGCGCTGGGGCGGCAGCTGTGTCCGTCTGCCCAAGGGTTAACCCGTTCCCCTGCAGCTGCCGCGCGTGCCTTGCAGAATTTCACCAGAAGAGGGTACAGTTTGAAAAGCGCTTGACGTCAGGCTGGAATTCCTATTGTGTTTAGAAACGGCTTGGGCAGAGCCAGACCAAGTTCGCTCTCCGCGCACCTCGGCGGACGGCGTGGGTCCGCCAGCTCCGGGACCAGCCCTGCGCGCCCCGGGGCGGAGGACCGTGCCCGCCGCCTACAAGGAGCCCCCGCTCCTGCAGGAGGCCGACCTGAAGCCGCGGATCGCGCCGCCCGGGAGCCGGGGGTGAGTGCCCAGGCGAGTCCGGTGGCTGCGAGAGCCTCACCGGCGTGCCCGGCGCCCGGATGCCCGCCCTGAGCCCCGCCGCCGGGTGCATGCCTCCCCCGCGGCGCGCCCCCGCCGGCTGCTGCCCGCTGTGACCACCCTTCCCCGCAGGCTCTCCCCGAGGGCCGCGCACTGGTGGCACCCGCCGGACCCCCGGTGGCGGCGGCGGCGGCAGGGGGCTAGGAGCCGAGGCTGCGAGGGCGCGCGCCGGGAGGATGGACGGGTCCGGGGAGTGCAGCCTCCCGGAGCAGGGCAGCCCGGGCTCCGTGGCGGGCGACGACATTGAGATAGTCGTCAACGTGGGGGGCGTGAGGCAGGTGCTGTACGGAGACCTCCTCAGCCAGTACCCCGAGACCCGGCTGGCGGAGCTCATCAACTGCTTGGCCGGGGGCTACGACACCATCTTCTCGCTGTGCGACGACTACGACCCTGGCAAGCGCGAGTTCTACTTTGACAGGGACCCCGACGCGTTCAAGTGTGTCATCGAGGTGTACTATTTCGGGGAGGTCCACATGAAGAAGGGCATCTGCCCCATCTGCTTCAAGAACGAGATGGACTTCTGGAAGGTGGACCTCAAGTTCCTGGACGACTGCTGCAAGAGCCACCTGAGCGAGAAGCGCGAGGAGCTGGAGGAGATCGCGCGCCGCGTGCAGCTCATCCTGGACGACCTGGGCGTGGACGCGGCCGAGGGCCGCTGGCGCCGCTGCCAGAAGTGTGTCTGGAAGTTCCTGGAGAAGCCCGAGTCGTCGTGCCCGGCGCGGGTGGTGGCCGTGCTCTCCTTCCTGCTCATCCTCGTCTCATCGGTGGTCATGTGCATGGGCACCATCCCCGAGCTGCAGGTGGTGGACGCCGAAGGCAACCGCGTGGAGCACCCGACGCTGGAGAACGTGGAGACGGCGTGCATCGGCTGGTTCACGCTGGAGTACCTGCTGCGCCTCTTCTCGTCGCCCAACAAGCTGCACTTCGCCCTGTCCTTCATGAACATCGTGGACGTGCTGGCCATCCTCCCCTTCTACGTGAGCCTCACGCTCACGCACCTGGGCGCGCGCATGATGGAGCTGACCAACGTGCAGCAGGCGGTGCAGGCGCTGCGCATCATGCGCGTGGCCCGCATCTTCAAGCTGGCGCGCCACTCGTCGGGCCTGCAGACCCTCACCTACGCGCTCAAGCGCAGCTTCAAGGAGCTGGGGCTGCTGCTCATGTACCTGGCAGTGGGCATCTTCGTCTTTTCCGCCCTGGGCTACACCATGGAGCAGAGCCACCCTGAGACGCTGTTTAAGAGCATCCCCCAGTCCTTCTGGTGGGCCATCATCACCATGACCACTGTGGGCTACGGGGACATCTACCCCAAGACCACTCTGGGCAAGCTCAACGCCGCCATCAGCTTCCTGTGCGGTGTCATTGCCATTGCCCTGCCCATCCACCCCATCATCAACAACTTCGTCAGGTACTACAACAAGCAGCGCGTCCTGGAGACCGCCGCCAAGCACGAGCTGGAGCTGATGGAACTCAACTCCAGCAGCAGCGGCGAGGGCAAGGCGGGGGGCTCCCGCAGTGACCTGGACAACCTCCCGCCAGAGCCCCCGGGGCAGGAGGCACCAAGCTGGAGCAGCCGGCTGAAGCTCTCCCACAGTGACACCTTCATCCCCCTCCTGACCGAGGAGAAGCACCACAGGACCCGGCTCCAGAGCTGCAAGTGACATGAGGGCGCCCCAGGCAGAGACGAAAGGGGTGGTGGATGGACAGAGGGTGTGGCAGGCATGTCGGCCATGGCAGAGAGGGGCTGTCCTGTGTCCCCCCACCCTCCCCTGAATAGACTCTCAAGGCCCTCCCGGGCATCTCTGACCAGGCTGGGTAAGACTCCTTTGTGTCACCTGCTGTCCAGGAGCTGGGGAAGGGCAGGGGGTACAGAGCCACAAGGCCGAGTAGGGGCAGTGGAGGCCGTGGCCCGGCTGGCAGCAGGAGCCCATGCCTGCTTCTGTATCTCCCTCAATAAAGCCTCCTGCTCTGTGCACCCTGCCGTGCTGTAGGTTCTGTCACAGGCTGGCTGTCGCCCCCAAGAGTGGCTCAGGCACACCCCAGTGCCAGGCCAGGAGGTAGGTGTGCCGCCCGGGGAGTGGGAGCTATTTTTAGTTGAGAACTAATTAAAGTAGGGCTCACAGTGCCAAGGAGCTTTGCCACATTCCGGGAGGCTCCGTGCAGGCCACCCTTCCTTCGGTTTCCTTCTGGGGAAGAGCTCATTCCCCGAGCACGCCCAAGAGGGGTGAGTGCACGCAGCACCCGGGCAGCGGGCTCGCCGTTTAGTTATCACTCATGGAGTGCCCTTTGCACAACCCTTCCGATTCCTTCCAGTGACCCTGCTAGGTAGGTATCCCCATTTTACAGAAGAGACTGAGGCCCGGGGTCACACGGAGCAGGAATTTGATCCCAGATCTGATGATCCCAAAGCCTGTGTGTCATTCTCTCTGACACCAGGTGGTCTTGGGACAGAGACATCTGCTTGGGCTCCTGAGGGAGGGGTATGCAGACTGGGAGAGGTGCAGAGATTCCTCAGTGTGGGGGGGCCTGTCCTCCAGGCCTCCTCCCTTCTAGCCCTGCTACCGTTATCTGCTGAAAGGACAAACCTGAGCATGGCGCCTGGTGGCTCACTGCCAGCCCAGTCAGAGAGCCCTAGGGGAGCAGTCAGACAGAACTGGGTTTGAAGCCCAGGCCATGCACAGGGGATCTGAGACACCTTTGAACTGGTGCCTCTGCCCCACTACTCCCTTACTAGCTGTGTGACCCTCAGCTTGTTGATTAACCTCAATGATCCTCGTTCTGATCATTTGTTAAATGGGAATATAATAAGTACCTTGGAGAATCCTGGCACTTACTCTGTGCCGGGAGGGAGGGAGGGCGTCCACAGATCTGGCTAGGCTTGCAGGTGGGGCGGGGTGCGGCAGGGCATTGTCACACTGTTCTTAGAGACTAAGAGTTGGCCCTGGCAGGCCCCTCTCTCTGGTTTTCCACCTTCTGTGAACCCCAGAGCTCTGTTCTTTCCTCCCCTGCTGCGGCAGCTGGTGCAGAGGGAGGGGCCCTGTGGCAGGGGCAGTGGAGACTGTATGGGGGAGTGGGAGGTGGTCCTCCCTGGGCTGCCACCAGCCTAGGCCCGTCTCTTCCCTTCTCTGGGCCCAGTTTTCCATTTGTATAGTGAGGGATGATGTCCTGGGGCCCCTTCTAGGCCTGGCCTTCCAGGATTTTGAAGCCTTGGGGGTTCGGGTGCTCTGTGGTGGGGACTCCAGGAGGTGGGAGCTGCCACGTTGTAGGGGCCTGGGAGGTCTTGGGAGAGAGCTTGGGTCATGCTTGTGGGGCGAAGGGCTCGGCTCCAGGGTTGCAGTGGCGTGGGAGCGCCCCAGGCAGAGATGGACCGGTGGGGCAGGCAGTCGGCCTCCAGGCAAGGCCCCTCTGTGTTGCCGTGAGCCACTGCTGTGTCCCCAGCCTCTCCAGGAAGTGCTGGGTCAGGGCACATCACAGGCAGAGGAGTGAGAGGTGGGGCTGGGGCAGTGAGGACTCCGTGGGAGGGAGGAGAGGGGACCGTTGTGAGGGGTGGTCTGTGGTCCCGGGCTCGGTGGGGTGCTGAGTGTGCGGGTTGCCTCTCTTTACCCCCTTGGCCCGGAGTCCTTGGGAAGCCCCAGAGCCCGTGCTGGCCTCCTCAGAACGGGGAGAGGGCCGGGGAGTGCAGGGAGAGGCCAGGATGAGTCCGGACCGGAGGCTGCCGTCCTGTCCTATCTGGGGCACAGGAGGGGCGGTCAGTGGAGAGCGTGTTCACAGCCACACAGCCGTCTCAGGGCTCTTCTCATCCTTTGTGACTGAGTCCCAGAGGTGGTAAGTGGTTTGTCTGAGATCTTCGTAAATTAGGAGTAGGCAGGATCCTGAGCCCAGAGGAGCTCCGAGTGTGAGGCTGTATCACGGAGGAGCGACCTGGGGACTTTGGGAGCCAGGAGGAATCCCTGGGGAATCTTTCTGGGGCACGGGTTCTTGAACTTTGCTGTACATTAGAACCACCTGGGGAGCTTTAAAAAATTCACAGTGTCCAGGCTATACTTGCTACCTATTAAATTAGAATCTCTGGGGGTGACATCCAGGCATCAGAATTTTTTAAACGTTAACGTGCATCCAAGCCATCTGGAGATCGTGTTAGGAAGTAGACTGTGAGGCAGTAGATCTAGGTTGGCCCCGAACTTCTGCGTTTGCAGCAAGCTCTCAGATGAAACTGACACTGCTGGCCCCTCGACCTGAACAGCAGGAGGCCAGCGGGGACGTTGGCAAACCATGGCCGTGGGCCAACTGGCCTGCTACCTGTTTTGGCACTGTCCGTGAGTTAAGAATGTTTTTTATACATTTAAATGGTTGAAAAATTCAAAGGAAGAATAACATTTTTGTGACATATGGAAAGTACATAAAATTCAGCCTTCAGTGTCCACAAATAAAGTCCTATTGGAATAGAGCCATGCCCATTTCTTCCGGGATTGTTGGGGCTACTCTCGAGCTGCAAGGATAGAGCTGAGCAGTCGTGACAGAGATCATGTGGCCTTCAGAGCCTAAATTATTTACTCTCTGGCCCTTTACGGAAAAGGTTTGCCACCCCTGGGCAACAGGAAATCTACGTTAGGCCCTGAAGAACGAGTAGGAGCTCGCCTGGGAGAGGAGGCGGAAAGAACATCCCAGGAACGGCTGGGGACAGACACAGGACCCGCCCCAGAGAGGGACAGAGAGTGAGGCCCCCTCTTATCACAGGGCAGTTGCAGGGGTGTCAGCGAAGAGCCCTCCCTTCTGTCCCCCTCACAGTGTCCCAGGGCTTACAACTCCCTTCTTTCCTTCTTACCAAACACCCCCAACTTCTGGTCTCTAAAGCAGGTTCTCTGCAGTCCCAGCTCCTCTTCGGCAACTGCCTTCTTTCCCTCCTTTCCCAACCTCTCATCCACAGTCCTGTCCAATGTCCTCAACCCTGGGGGTCAGCGCCTCACATGCTCTTCTGCTCAGGAGAACCTCACAAGCTCCTTGTTAGCTGCTAGTGACTATTCAGAGAGAGAGAGAGAGAGAGATGCTTCTTGGAGCTGCACAATGTCCGAGCTAGAAGGACAGTCAGGCACCACAGGTTGCAGCCCCAACTGCACAGACAGGACACTTTGGCCTGAGTCATGCACAGTTGGGTGAAGGGGCTTCGCTAAAGGCCCCTTAGGCCACAGCCCCAGCGAGGGGGCCACCTTGTTCTACTTCTGATAAAGTTGGGAGCACACAATGAAGTGCATTTCAAAAATAGAGAATTGTGAGTGCAAGACTCTGTGTGTGTGTGTGTGTGTGTGTGTGTTTGTGTTTAAACAAATAGATGCCTGACTTCTAAATGAAAGAACATGTGGTAGATGTTTCACAAACAATTTCATTTTAGCCTCAGAATAATTCCACTCAGTGAGTTAGTTATCCTCAGTTTTACAGATGGGGAAACTGAGGCCCGGAGGGCAGAAGCAACAGGCTGCGGCACTTGTTGGTGGCAGAGGTAGCAGCCAAGCCCAGAGCCTCCAGCAGACACACTTAGCAGATCTGGATCCTGCGCCTCTCCCGGCTGCCCTGAGGACGCAGTGCCGAGGGCCGGCTTGAGATCTGACCTGAGCTTCCTAATAAGGCGAAGGCTGCCGTCCCCTGATCTCTCTGGAAGGCATCACCTCACCAACCAGGCACTGGTTTCGGTGGCGGTGTTTTTTAAGGAAACAAAGAGAAGGCAAATCTGTTTCCTTGGGCCAGATCCTCGGGCCACGTGGAGTTCAGGATCCACCGTGGCTATTGCAGGAGGGGTCTGGAGCTTAGCCTCACTTCTGGGGTCTGGAGGTGCCACACAAAACAAGGAAAACCAGGGGGAAATCTGTGAAAGTGGCAAGCCCTGATGAGAGCAGTGGAAGCAGGTAAGTCACAGGCACTTGCCCTGGGCTCCCTGTCACCTGCCTGCCTGCCTGGGGGGGGGGGGGCATCGACCGGAGGCCAGGCCCTCATGGGGAGTGCTCGCCTAAGGCAGGGGTCTGGCCTCTCCTGCGCCCTCTGCAGGGGCTGCCAGTCCCTCCCACGCTCCTGGGTGCAGCCGGTCCCCTTCCCCCCAGAGGATGAGTAAGCCTCCTGAGTCTCCTGTCATCTCTGGGGAGATGAGGACCGGGGGTGTTTCCAGAGAGGCCGCCCACCTGTCTGCCCCGGCAAGACAGCCCTGCGCACCGCACCGAGAAGGTCCCGCAGGTTTGGGCGGCGGTTGCACCGACACCCAGACTCAGGTGGAAGTTCCCCCAAATGCCTTTCTCCACTTGAAGCAGCCCAAGTCATAGCTACAGTGAGGATGGAGGTTTCCAAGAGGAAAAAACAAAACAAGCATTGGGAGGCTCTATAAAGCTTAGTCATTTTTTGTTTTTGCGACTGTCGCTATCAGCCAGCCAGGCTTGGCGCCAGAGCCGCCATAGTCACAATGTTATTTCACTCTCCCCCCAACTGGCAGAAAGGAATGACTGCTCTGGCTGCAGGTGAGGCCCGTGAGGCCCGTGAGGCCCAGGAAATTGTCAGCAAGTCGCATGGCTCAAGAGAGGTCAGTGCGGGGCTCCAGCCTGGGCCTGCCCCTTCCTTGGGGCAGTGCCCCTCCCCAGGGGGTGAGGCATGGTGGCCACCCCTGCTGATGCTTCACTCCAGCTTAACCTCGAGACGCTTTCTGACTGCAGGTGAAGGAGAGACCTGCCCGCTAGGCACTGCCGGCAGCCACATGTCTTCTCCCCAAATGCGAAATATTGTGCCTGTTGTCAAGGCTGTGAAAATGGGGTCTGTGCTTGCAATAGTGGCAGCCCAGACCCAAGCGGAGGTGTAAGTATTAATATATACAGGCCGGGCTTCTGCCGGTGCATATGTTGGCTAAGCTGTCAAGAGCTGTCACTCGAAGTCAGAGGCTTTGTTTGCTGTATTCTGGTCTTCTTGCTCCTTGCTGCACTTAGCTGGGTGGGTCTGACCGGCCTTGGAGCACAGACCCCAGGGGAGGCCGCAGTGGAGACCCGCCCCCTCCCCCAGCCAGGTTACAGGTAAACTGGAGCTTCGGGGAGCACAGCTGCCCACGGCTTGCTCCTGGGTGGGTGCGGGAGGCGCGGGCCAGATCCCTCCTCGCCCTCCTTGCAGTGCTCTGGCCACGTGGCCAAGGGCAGGCTGCTGGGCCGGCTCTCGAGGCCCTCCATGCTCCGCTCCAGGTGTCCCCCTGGGTCATCTCCTGCTCCCCCAGCCCTGGGCCCTCCCTGCCTGTGCGCAGGTGGTCCCTGCTGTCCGCCCAACTCTGCACCATCAGGATTCTACCCCTGACGCAAGACCCTTCTCGGAGGTAATGCTGCCCCGGTACAGCCTAGAGAGGGGGTCCTGGCTTTGTAGGGGCAGAATCGGGGGGGGAGATGCTAGGGTAAACCCGCCTCACTCTGAGTCAAGGGAATGGACCCTGGGGAGGTCATGTGACTGTCTGAAGCCACACAGCAGCTGGTGGCCGTGGGAACCAGACCCCGGATCCTGTCTCTGCACTCATTTGCCTTCCGTGTGTGTCTCTCCACCCACCCACCCCACGGTCTCCTGCCGACAGGAGTGAGCCCAGCCAAGTCAGAGCTGAGGTCTCTGAAGCCAGCCTGAAAGATGGTCCCAGTAGCAGCTTCCCCGTCACCTCCACGTGTGGCGTGCCAGGGCATCAGGGCAGAGCCTGGGCTTACTGTCCTCCAAGTCCTTGGCACACAGTCCTCGTTCATTTCAAACCTTCGCTGAAACTTCTTGGTCTTTTAAAGGCCTGAAGTTCACAGTCAGACTGAGGGATCCACCTTGTCCTGCTTCTCATGAAGCCGGGCGCACACCGTGAGTGTGCCAGACCTCCAGTGCGAGTGTGTGTGTGCATGTGTGCGCGGCAAACCCCTTCCTGCTTTCTAAACGACAGGAGGAAGACTACTGCGTGCTTCGTAGCTCTAGAGTCTAGACCTTCCCCGAGAACCGGGTTCACAGCCAACAAAGCAGGGACTGCGGACGGCTCTACTTCCCACCCCTAAAACGCCAGCCACATTCTGCTCCTGGGACAAGAGCGACATAAAATGTGGGGGGTAGGGGGCCCCAAACGTCCTTTTGGACTGGCTGCCCAGAGCACAGCAGGGGCGAGAGTAGAGGAGCAGCTGATCTCTCTCAGTGACTGACACTGTGCCCAGCATTTGGCACATTTTCCAGAAACCTGAGGCTCAGGAGCCTCAGCGACCCGTCTGGGCTTTCCGTCAACATGCGGCAGAGACGCTGGACCAGGGTGTGCACCCCACCCGGGGACCAAGTCCCTCTCTGCCGCACCTCTCACTGCCTTCCCTGGGCGCTCCTGGTTGTGGGCCAGCGGCCTGAGATGTGGTGTCAGCCCCAGAGGACAGGTTTGTGTTTGGGTTACAGATGAATCTCCTGGCACCCAGGGCGGTGCCTGGCACATGGTGGTGCACGACAAATGTCTATGGGGTGGACTTATTTGTCACCCACGCTGTGCATGGTGCTGTGCCCTGGGGTGGCCACACCTAGACCTTCTCTTCCTTAAATTCTGCGTGTGGCTGTCTCTGTAGAGTGGGGCTGCATCCGACCTCTGTGCCCCGTGCCCGGCACAGCGCCTGCCAGCGCGGAGCAGCGCCCTCTCTAAACGCGTACACGGAATGCTCCGGCGCCTACTTGCAGCCTCAGTGAGGAAGCTCAAGGACTTCTAGGTCAGAAAGCTCAAACGTGGGAATTTATAATGAGCATCTGCCCAGCCGGGACAGCCCTCCGCGGAGTCCCACTCTGGGTCCTGGCCCATTGCCTGGCCGGTGAGGGAGGGACTCTCAGGCTTGCTGCAGACACGGGGTGTGTCCACGGGGCCACATCCACGTGGCTTGTCTTCTCCGCCTTCCCTTCTGGGACAGCCCCACAGTGGCCCAGCAGTTGGAGACCAGGATCCAGCCTGTGATGTGTGACGCCTGCAAGTCCCCTGCTGTGTCCCGGGACAGGGAGAGGGTGGGCTCTCCTGTGGGTCACAGAGCACCCCTCTGCGTCTCCCAAAGGCACAGTGAACTGAGGGATACCCTTTGAGGGTGTCAGCCCTGGTATTTTCTTTTTTAAAAAAATGTTCTTTTAAAAAGGGTCATTACTATAAATTTTTTTCGAACACACGGGAAAATAGAATGAATGCTGTAATGAGCATCACCCACAACTAGATGCAACAGTTCTTAGTATTTCCCATTGTCTGCTAAACCTTTTAGACGTGCCAGACATACAGACACGCTTCCGCTAAAGGCTCCAGCATATAAACACCCACACCCCCTTCACAGCCGCCGTGTGATTCCATTCCTGACCACGTCTCCAGGTGTTTTCTAAGCCACCCGCCTTCCGTGACTCCGTTGACACTGACCAGTGCTGGGGGCTGGCGGGACCTTGAACACTTCTGGCACCAGAAGGGCTGGCGCTGGGGCCCCTGCCGTGCCCTTGACCAAGTCCCTCCCCTGCCCTGGTCTCCCGGTGGCCTGGGGGGCCTGCAGGCTGTCAACACTGGGAGTTTCCAGCCACACGTCCCCGGGCAGGGTGGGAGCGAGCCAGGCCCATGGGGGCAGGCCGCACGGCTTCTGCTATTCCTGAGGGGCTCACTGCAAAGTCGGGGGACTCACTCGGAGCAGGCAGCACACGGTGTGCCATCGTACTGGGACATGGGAGGGGACTGCTGTATTTAATATCTGCAGCCCCTTCCCCACAGCCCCACAGCGCCTCTCCACTTCCAGCTGCGGGTCCAGCTGTGCACCTGCGTTCTTCCCAGAGGGTGTTCTGAAGTGACGCTGACACTGGAGTCCAAGGTACCCCCCCCCAATTCCCAAGGAAAGAGGACACGCAGAGGCCCAGAGGGGGGACTCACAAGGCAGCCGGAGGGTCCCAGCCTCACCCACTATAGCCTGGTTTACCATAATAGCCCACTCACTGTCCCCTGTCACCAGTCTTGGCTATTTTCTATGTAGCCGAGGAATTTGTCAAAAGTGCCTGCAGATGGAACAAGTCATCGCCTTGCTTAAACCACCAGTGCCCTTGGGGTGAGGTCCAAGCTCCTTGGCATCCCTTGGAGCCCTCTGTGCCATTGCTCCCTGTGCTCCACTTGCACAAGGGACGTCCACTGGCAAGAGACCAGGAAACCCGAACAACACTGACTTAAGGCTAAGGGCATGTGGGCTTCAGGCTTGGCTTGATCCAGGAGCCTGGCTCTGCCTCTTCCACATGTGGGCCTCATCTCTGGCTGGTAGAAAGATGGCTGCAGCAGTGTGTGCCTCACCTCTACAGAAATTTCCAGAGAGAAGAGGGACTGTCTTCCTGAGGATTGCTTCAGAGTGGAGAAAACTTTCCCAGGAGCCCCCAGCAGATACCCCCTCATTTTCACTGGCCTAAATTGGATAACAGGCCCAGTTCTGAATCCATTCTCACAGTTAGGGGAAGGCCACTTGCTGAGGCCTGGGTTTCTGCCATCCTTTCACAGGGGCAGGATTATTGTGGCCAGCTTGGACTATTCAGGGCCTGTGTGGGTCCCCCAACCGCATGGGTGAGGGTGGCTGAACGTGGAGGAGACTCCACGGACTTCACCTTTGTCCACCCAGTACTCACATGGACACACACAGTCCATTTTATTAAGCATCTACTATGTGCTGGGCATCACTCTGGCCCCTGGGGATAGCATAGTGAGTGACGAAGTGCCAAGTCCATGACTGATGGAGTGTGCACCTGTGTAGTCTTCAGTGTCAACGCGGGCGGACACGCCTTTCATATCCACATGCAATTCAAAGGTCCTCTTCTCCAAGGCAGGCACTCGGAGGCTCCTGTGGTTACCGTGTCCAGGCGGCCCACCAGGCCTTTGCAAAATGCCCCTGTCCCCTTCAGGTCTGGACATTGAGACTCAGAGTGTGGTGGCCTATGGTGAATAAATACCTCACCTATTTATAATCGTTGACTACCCACACACCTGAAGCACCCAGTGTTGGGAAAATACCCCCAGTCCACTGTCCCCCACCACCCCGGGAGCCTCTTCCTCAGTGGCCGTCCTCCAGCGTGGCTGCGAGGCCCTCCCAGGCTGCGTGGGTCTGGCGGTCAGGGGCCCCTGGGTTGAGGGTTTCTTTGACACTTCTCCCTTCAATGCTTTGTAGGCTTCAGCCAATTCCACGGTCTCCAGTAGATACAAAGATCTTGTCCCTCTTTTCCCATGGGAACCCCTCTCTGCCCATCACCCCCAGACCTGTGCCTGGGGACCGGGAAGCGCTTGCTGTACGTGGAGAGGCACCAACTCGTCTCGGTACCCAAGCTGCTCAGGAACCTGTGGGGCGCTTAACAGGAGGTACCGGGCGCGGCCCAGGGTGGGGTGTCAGGCTGGCGGCACTGCGGGCATCCCACCTCCTGTCAGCTGTCCTGGCTCCTCTGCTAGCTTGGACCATAGTGGAGAATTTGTCCAGGACACTCACTCTGTCGCCGCTCGCTGGCCAGAATTGGGTCATTCCTGCGGTTGGGGCGAGGCCCGCGGTGATCTGAGTGGGCGGCCTGGGCTCCTGAAGCCGGGCTGGTGGGGCGGGGCAGCGGGTGGAGGAGAGGACGCTGGGAGAGACGCCCACAGTGCCACGGAGACGGGGGCAGCGGCGTCGCCCCGCCCTCGCCTGTCCTCTCCCCTCCCAGCAGTTATCTTGACGCTCCTTCCAGTGGAACAAGGCGAAACTGCCCCATTTCTACCTGACTGCCTCCTGGCTATGCTTTAAGGCACATCTTCTGGGTCACCTCCTCCAGGAAGCCCTCTCAGACCACACAGTCCAGGTGTGCTGTCCTTCTCTGAGTCCCCTGCCCTCCCGTTATCAGGGCACCTTATCTCACTTCTACTGCCTAGCCCCCTCCTCCCCTCTTCCTCTCCTCTTCCTCTCCCCCTCCTCCCCTCTGGCCCCCTCCCCCCTCCCCTCCTCCATGTCAGTTCCTCTGGGGCAGAGACTCATCTCTGCATCATGGACTTGACCGGGAGCCTGCCACACGCTGAGGGAGATGTGTTTCAAAGAAATCCTAAACCCAGCCTCGCCCAGGCCGAGTTTGTGCAGTGAGTGAAGTAGTTTGGGGGGGGCTGGGGGGGGCTTTGCGGGGGGCCCAGCTGCCTACAGAGCAGAGAGGGGCCCCTGGAGGCACTCACCTGAGTGTTGGCACGAGCCTAGCTGGCTCTGAGGGCCTGCCGGGAGCGGACGGGCCTTGCCAGCACACCGCTGCCGACAGGAGTCCATGCACGAGGCTTCTCTCCACGCGGCCCCCAGTGCGACCAGAGCCAGGGAGGGTTTGGGAAGCTCCCAGGGTGTGTCCCAGGCCCGGCCTCTGCCCCGCCAGCATTCTGTCAGAGGGGTGCATGATGGAAATCTGATAAGGGAGTGATGAGGAGAGCTCTGCTAGCCCCGGGCCTGGTGTTAACAGAGGAGACCCCAGTTCTTGCTTGTTTGGTACCATCAGATGTCCTCCTCTGTTCCAGTCTCCATCCGAGGCCAGAAAGCTCCATCTGAAAAACGTATCAGAGGGATTGTCCCCCTGCCTAAAGCCTTCCATGGCTCCCCATTACTGTGGGGGACATCTAAGTCTTTCAGAGTGTCTGCCAGTCTTCATCGTCTTCACCACCCTCCCTGCCAGTGCTCCAGATTGTCACAGCCACCTGAAGCGGGAAATCAGCGCATCTTGACCTCTCTACCGCTCGCTCTACCCTCTAATCTGCTGGTTTCCTTTCCGTCTCGTGCCCCTCCTGCCACAGGGATTTGCACCTGCTGCTCCCTCTCTGGAGGTGTTCCCTCCTCTGTGTAGCTTCCCTGGACCCCAGATTTCAGCCTCATCACTGCCTCTTTCTCTCCCCGCCTGAGCCCAAACCCTCCAGGCTACCCTCTTACTGTACCGTGTGCCTCCCTGACACCCACCGCATTTGCAATTTTACCTTTATTTATAAGATTTTCATTCATATCATTAATATCTGTCTCTCACACTGGACTGTCAGCTCCTTTGACGAGAGGGACTGGGACTTTTCTTACTACTAACCCCCCAGCATGCAACACACTGCCTGGCACACAGTTGGCGATCAATAAATGCATGGTGAATGGATGAAGGAGTTTGCCCTTCACGATGAAGTGAGCCATTTTAGCGAGCTTATTGTTAATAATACTGCCCGGTAGCCCCAATCTCTGCCAGGCGTGTTTCACGATTTTTACTTCTCTAGTTACTGTTATTGCTTTACATAATCTGCTTACACTTCTGCTTCTCAACACACCAAGGCTAGTCAGTGTCTCCCGACTTCTGCTCCGTGAAAGGGAGATTAGGCCCCTAATTCCCTCTGCCCCCCGCCCACTCCCTGCGCCCACCCCCCGTTTGTACAGCGCCAAGCTTTAAAACTTGTACGTTCTCTTCTGTGAGAATATGGTTATTTCTGTGCTTTAACAATCAGCTGATTCTAAACAGATTTAAACCAATGACCAGCATTTTCAATATAATGATTATGTAACTATGCTTCCCTGCAGATATAGAGAAGGAGATGGAACCCGAGGCCACTGGGTGACGGAGGCAATGCACAATTGTTACAAAGTTTGTATTTCGATATGCCATCTTCTTGTCACTAAGACTATCCGGATCCTTAATCACACTGTTTGTTAAAGACGAACGTGTTTTTCCTCTTGGAGACATTCTCTTCAGGGCTTTCTCATTTCCTGATTGGATTTGCGCCATTCGCTCTCAAGGTCTGCGGCACACTGGCCAGCCCATGTCTTTTTCCCCCTCGCACCTCTGGATTTGGTGTGTGGTTTCTTAATTTCTTGGCTAGTATGTCATCTTCTTTCTTGGATTCCTTTTTTGGTTTGCTGGATGTATATCCTTGGGTGTATCTTTCAGGACAGGTCTACGGATGATAAACTTTCTGAGTCTGCACATGTTTGAATATGTCTTTGGTTTGCTCTCCCACGGGACCGACAGTTTGGCTGGATAGTGCTTTCTAGGCCAATTTATCTGAGGTCAGTCTGCTTTTTGTTCCTTTGCAGGTCATTTGCTTTTTCACTCTGGAGGCTTTTAGAATTCTCTATCCTTGGAATTCTGAAATTTTTTTCAGAATCTGAAATTTCACCTAGAAAGTAAGCTTTTCTCATTCAACACTTTGTAGTGATTTTCACTTTGAAGAATCAAGTCTTTCTTCAGCCCAGAGAAATTTACTTCTGTTACTACTTTATTTCTCTTGTGTGTTTCTTTTGTTTTCTCACCGAAGGACTCTTATTAGAAATTGGAGATTAATTCTACACGTATATTAACTTTGGGCTTTTTGGTGTTAGTTTGCTTTGTTTTGTGTGTTTTCTGGTTTTTTATTTTTGTTTTTGTTTTTGTTTTGTCTTGGCCACCTTTGTGCTCTGTATTGGAAGATGGCATTGGCTTTATAGATTGTATTATTGATTTGGTGGTCAACTGTGTTCATTTTATCATGCATCTAATTGATTGTTTTTGGAATTATGATCCTTAATTTCCAAGAGATCTTCGTTTTCTGAATGCTCTTGTTTGATACTGGCTCATGGTCCCTTCCAACTTTGTTCTCCGGGACAGAGCTCCAGGAAGCAGGAGGCGATAGTGGTTTTGTGAAGCCCGAACCTAGAAGACTAAAGCAGAAGAGGATGGGATCTTTTCAGTGTCTAAGACAGAGTCCTACCTGGAAAAGGCAGGGCCTTGAGCTCAGAGAGATTGCAGCTCAGTTCCTCCCTAGGAGCGACCAGCGGTATGATCTTAACTCAGCTGTAGCCTCAGCTTCCCCATCTGTAAAATGGGAAAAGTAGCTCCTACCTTGCAGGCTTGCAGTGGGGGGCGATGTGGGCAGAGCTCCAGGTGGCCTCTGGATTTGCACACTGTTGGTGAAGTGTGCAAGGCCAGCACAAAGCCCTGCGCTCCGGCCACACCCTCTCCCCAGAGTGGCAAACTGCCTTTTGTTATTCTTCACCCCCAGCGTGGTCTTGCTTTCTGACTATATATATGCATGGATGTATGTATTTTAGTCATTTCTGGGCAGCTTCTCATGCATATTCAAACTGAAGCAGTTAGGGTTCTGGGAATGATTCAAATGTTTGTTGCACAATGTAATTGATCTTAATATAGCCATGTCACCAAAGGATGCAATTCTACGCAGGTCTCCTCCACTCCCCCACAATCTGTTTGGGCCAAGGAACGTCAACAAACCGGATAAACTTCCGCCCCAGGCCTAATGGAGACTTGGTCGGCAGGGCAGAAGGGCTGTTTGTGTCTCCTGGCTTTTGGTTTTCTTTCCTCAACATCCTTCCTATAGCCAAAAGGGGAAAGCTGGGGAGATCGTGCATGTCCCTAAGCTCCAGGTGGTGACAGTTCCTTCCACAGGTCCCATGACTGCGTGTTGGGAATGGCCTGTTCCTGCCGCACGAGACCCACAGAGCCAAGCAGTGGCCCCTGGGTTCGGTGTGGCCCGGGATGTGTACGCGGGGTCTCCAGGGCAGCTCTGGGTGTCTCGTGGGTGCCAGGCCTCCCTCCTCACGGTGACTCAGGAGGCTACGTGTGTGTCATGTTGTGTGCAGCCCTCTGAGCAGAGGGCTGGCGTGGTGGACTTCATACGGGTCCTCCTGGGGATGGCTTGTCTGGGGCTGGATGGTCCCCAGCAGTGGCTACAGGGCTGGACCAACGCCATGTCTGCCTCGGACATGGTGCGACAATGGGGGTGGAGCGTCCCTTGACCATACTCCCTGGAGCCAGGCAGAGTGCAGGGTGAGGGGAGAAGGAGTGGGCCAGGAACCCCGCGGGGGCCACTGGACACGCCTACTGCTCCCGGCCGGCTAAGTGCCCAGCACCCGCCAAGCTCCTCCAAGTCTGGCTCATCCCACGCGGTTCCCTGGGTGGGCTCCGGGGTCCCAGGACATGCGTGGCCAGGCTCCAGGCATGACCAGAGGCCCAGACCACAGCTGGCAGCTTCAGTGCCTGCAGAACGTGGTTCAAAGCAGCTCTGCCCGAGGTTCCACCATTCGCAGGTTAACCACCATCACCCCTTTCTCATCTTTTAAATGGGAACCCCTCACATTTCTAGAGCATTTTATAACAGACAAAGCATGGAGCACGCATTGTCTGGCTTCACTCTTTCCTGGGGCCGCTGCTCTGAGGACTGTGCCGGCCTGTTGCTGTGACCTGCTGCCACCTGGTCCTCAGCCCTCCACACCAGGCTCTCAGCGGGGCAAGCGCTCTGCGAAGTGCGGGCCACCCGCTCGTTTGCAGAAGAGGAAAGTGGGGCCTAGAGAGGAAGCGCCGTCCGAGACAGGCAAACAGGCACCCTGGCCCCGTTCCACCGAGGAGGAGACGGGCTCCGAAGGCTGCACACCTGTCCCAGGCCCTCCGCCCAAGACACCAGAGCTGAGGGCAGGGCCCCCGCTGGAATGTGGCCAGAGCCTTCTCTGGTCACCTGCTGCTGCCCGAGCCGGCTCCATGCCTCGTGGCCTCTGGTCCCGGAGACAAACGTCTGCTGTGCTACAATTCTGCTCATGTCCTGTCCAGATGACACCCGGGACGGGCCTGCTCCCCTGCTGCATCTGCCTGCCCTGCCTCTGTGTTGTGTTTCCTTCCACATGGGGTCTGAGGGCAGGAAACATGTCTGCCTGGGTGGGCATGCTGGGATCGGGGTACTGTCAGAGCTTCCCCCTGCTGTCCTTTCCTGGTGAGACTGTCACCAGCGTGGGCAGAGCGCTCTGGGAAAGGCCCAGGAGGCTCCTTGTCACAGGGCTGCCCAGGGACCCCAGGCCAGATACCATCCACGGCCCCAGCAGGCCTCAGCAGTCAGTGGCCAAAATAGCACCCCAGCAGTGACAAGGCCAAAGTCCCCCATCTCCTGGCCATTGTGTCCCCTCATAAGGATGTACATGGTCCCCAGAAACACAGGAATCTTGGAGCGGGGGCCGGGAGCCCTGGGGACAGACACCTGGTCTTCAGGCAGGAGAGAGATCTCAGGCAGATGGGGGTGGGGGGACAGGCAGATTTCAGAGCCTTGGAAAGCGACTGCCCCTAAACACCCCTCTTCCAGGCCCAGAGACAAGGACTTTTCATTCCTCAATGAGAAAAATGACTTAAAGTGAATGCCAGCCACTTGCTACCCTATCACAGTTGCTGTTTCCTTCCCAGCTCTACTTGCAGAAGAAAGTCCATGCTCTTTGGTGTTCAGAGTCCTTTGTGGGAAGGCCCAACCCCCCTTGGGGGCTCCTGGCCACTCTCACACTGGTCCTGCCAGGCTGTCACTGTACCTGCACCTGCACTAGGCATGGCCTCCTCCACCTGCACAGCTGCCCTGTGGCTGGACAGTCCCCAAGGCACACAGCACCCTGGACCTGCACTCTCGCCCCTGAGCGGCAGCACCTGGGGGTGGAGCTCCAGGCAGGAAACAGGTGGCACATGCAAACTGCAGAATCTGAAGTGTGTTTCATAACGCACTATTTGCACAGAGGTGTGCAGAAAGTGGGGAGGCCACAGGGCAATCCAGAACCTGGGAGCCCATGGCTACGCCAGTGTCCTGAGGCCTGCGGCACACAGGCAGAGCCTCCTAGGACCTGGACCCTGCCAGCCCACCTGACCACGGCCATAAACTCCAGCTCAGGGATGTCGCTGGCCTGTGACAACCTGAGAGAGGAAGTTGGGGGGATAAAGACTCCATCTTCACTCTGCCTCGCTGATCTCTGGCAGCACCAGAGCCACCCAGAAGCCAGGGAACGGGCCCAGTGAGGCAGGGCATGCAGGACAGCCTCCTGGGCAGAGTAGGGAGGCCCTGGAGGGACACGGGGTGCTGCTCTCAGCTGAGTGAGCTCCCTTCAGTGCTTCCAGTCTCCCCAACTTGCACCGTGACCACCGTGAGCACTGGACAACCCGGCCCTTGGCCTTCACTGATGACCTTGTCTTTGTGAGCCCCCATGCCCTGTGGGCCTTGAAGGGGTGGCCCCCAGCCCACATCACTTCTCATCCTTGTACCCCAACTCCAGCCACACTGCTGATCACCCACCCCACACCTCTCACATTCCTGACCGTGCTAGATGCCTCCCCGCTGCCCACTGCTGCAAGGCTGTTCTGCACCGAATGCTGGAACCCTCCTGTGGGTTTTTTTTTTTTTTTTCCAAGCCAAAATGTATCCAGCTTTATTAAAGATACTTTTCATAAACAATCATGGTATTTCAGGCAGGACATGGGCAGACAATCGTTAACAGTATACAACAACTTTCAAACTCCCTTCTTCAATGGTCTACCAAAATCAGAAAGCCACTATAA